>OY748289.1:19187731-19281695 GCA_963556515.1 Nudaria mundana | reverse complement strand
AAAAAGCGAGAAGCCTGGCCATCGCAGAGGACCCGCATTCGGCGTTCGTTCAGAAAGCTGGCCATCCAGCTGCACAGTTGAGGAGGTAGACCATATGCCGGAAGCTTGGAAAGGAGCGAAGCATGCCAGACTCTATCGAAGGCTTTGGCGATGTCCAGGCTAATCGCTAAAGTCTTCGCCAAGGACAGTATTAATTTAAAATTCGATAGGTATATGGAAGTTTTTAAACGGTATGCGTTCAATTTAGTCTTGCCATCAGCAGCCCGCGAGGAGCTCCTGGAGACCCTGGAGCATAACCCATGGGGGAGGTAAACTCCGACCGAGGGCGCTCCCACTGACCCAAAGTCTCCAGCCGGATCAGCTGGAGGGGGTCTTGGGCTCTCTATTTCCGATGAGCGCGGAGGAGCACATCCCTCCGCGCATGGCTCCGTCTCAGACGCCCAACGCGGATAGCAGCAGCAAAGACGACGTACCCGAAGTCAGAGAGTTAGGAGCGGTGGTACTTCCGCTAAATCGCCGGAAAATCACCGCCCCTGAACCCGACGGCATTCCGGGCCGTGCATGGGACAGGGGCTGTTCAGCGCATGCCTTGAAAGGGGCCAGTTTGCCCAGGTGTGGAGGAAGTGGAACTGGTTCTGATTTGGAAACCAGGGCGGGCGGCCGGCGGACTCACTGTCCGGCTACCGGCCGATCGTGTTGCGCGATGAAGTGTGTAAGCTCTTTGAGCGAATTATCGCGGAACGACTCACCGAGCATTTCACGCATATGGGTCCAGAACTGGCGGACAACCAGTACGTTTACCGGCGGGGATGTTCCACCGTGAACGCGATCATGCGCGTGAAGACCCTGGCAGAGGAAGCAGTGTCGCGGGGCGAGGTGGTGTTGGTGGTGTCTCTTGACATCGCCAACGCCTTTAACACCTTACCCTGAAGCTGCGTGAGTGAGGCACTGGTCTACCACGGAGTGCCTCTCTACCTCCGTCGTATTGTCGAGGAGTATTTATCCAAGAGGGCCATAACTTCCCCTAGCTGGCTCGGGCCAGCTCTTCAATGTGTGTAGTGCGGTGTGCACTTACCGATGCGGGATAAAATCCGTCCCCAAGGATGCGGGGTAAAACCCGACCACCACGCAGCGGCCACACAGGTGGCCAAGGTCCGCCACTGGAAATTCTTTTTGTGCGTACCAGAGGCACTCGGCAATGGAAGTATTGCGGCCGCGGCCTACGGACGCGGATTTAAAAAAAAAAAGTTTTGGTATCATGTTTAATACTTTTAATAGCCCCCCTTTTAGGGGGAGGGGGGGCTTCAGGTTTTACCCCTTTAAGAGGGGTGTTCCCCTCTCCCCCGATATATTTTAGGATAAGGTCTGCCCCCCCCTTGATGGAATCCTGGCTACGCCCTTGCTAACAATTACATACTAACTAGTTACCCCGGATTGGAATTTTGACGTCTTAAGCTATGGTTTTAGTAGCTCTGTTGGTTAGAGCATTCAACCTGTGCGGGAAATGTCGCTGGTTGATTTCAATCTAAGATTATCGCTATTATATTTTGCTATTTATATTGTTAAATATTTCATATTTATTCCGCTGAAGAAAGACAAAATTCCTAAACTAAAAGCCATAAATCTTACCAAGTTGTTAAAGACTCCCCCGAAGAGTCCACACAGGTGGCCAAAGTCCGCCGGGCGCCACTGGAAACACTTTCTGGTGCATACCAGAGACGCCCGGCAACTGATGTAGGAGCGGCCGCGGGGCTGGGGCGGAATTTACAAAAAAAGTTGCTAAAGACTTAAGTGGCCCTCATTAGCATGAAGTGCGTTAGCATTGCACCTTGCCCACAAGTTGTGACAAACATAAAAGTGCCCTGTAATGTGAGGCTAATTAACTATTAGCTAGGCTTTGGTTTCCTAGGAAAGCGTCTTGGTATGGTCGTAACGCAGCGGCGGGTGACGACATTAGTGTTTTCAATTTAATAACATGGACATCGTTCTAGTGCCATCGAATTGCTGCTGTGTTGCAACGGCTTTGGGACGTCACCGCTTTCCTAGAAACCGAAGTTTTAGTGACTAATAGCAGGCGTGATATATCTCTATTTATCATTATTGGGAAATAAATGTGATTACTGTAAGTTTGTGTTGTGTTAAGTAAAGAAATACCGTCTTCATTTAGTATTTATGGATTAGTCCAGGACTCGAGCTATCTTTAAAGTCCTCGGTAATGTTCAGATTACATAACATTCGCGTCTACATACCTGAAAGGGTGTACTGCCACACCCACATTTTGCGAGTAGTTTTATTGGTTCCGAGTAATAGCACAGAATAGGGAATAGTACTTACATACAGAACTTGCACTCCGACGTTAATTAAAGCACTTATTTGGTTTACAGAGAACATAATTCGAACATTAGGTTTGTCAGGAAAGTATCAGCATAATTTGACCAATAGTTATGACGTTAATGCCTCAATATCAACTCTATGGTCAATGCCGTATCACAAACAAGACACAACCCTTACTGACTTACAACTTCAAGTTGTCGTTGACGTTACTTATTTTTTGCGATTGTTAGGCGAGTGACATAGGCCTGGTAATAGGGGACAAGTCTGTCGGGCACAATAAACAATAGAACATGAACCACCATTCTGTAAACTGAACTTAAATTCCAATATCCGAAACCGACTTTGTATACCCACAGTCCGGGTACAGATAAAATGAAACTTTTTGGTCACCACAATGGTTGGATTGCTTTGAATCATCGTCTACGTTTCAGTGAGTACAGCCGCTACAAGCATTATTTAATCATTTCAGTCGTGACTAATCCCTCAACCGGATATCTTTCATAAATATGCATTGGACCTTAAAAACTCCGAAATCGATGATACGTTAACGAAATTTACTGGAATCTTTAAAGGTAAGTTAAATTTATATACTCGTTTCGTTTGAGCTTTGCGAATTCCTATCTAGAATCGTTTACGTGAAATTGGATTCCAAATCACTGTGGAATGAAAAAAAAAAGAATTCTTATTTAATATGTCGCTGGCCCTACTTATTGTTGGGAAATGAATCGTTTTTAAATACATCGGATAGATTAGAATATTGCATTCCTGTCATGCTAATACTAGCCGATATCCGAGACTGTATTGTTATGTATAATTACATTGTATTATTCGTTGACAATTATTGAAAAAGAAAGACCGTGAGATTTGTTGCCAGATGCTTACTCACAGGCTCTCTACCTGTTGCTTTGCGCATCTGGCAGTAAATGTAGATCACTTTTAATAACTTGCATAAGTGTCGTTTGTGACTTAAATTATTATGTGATATGACAATTGTTTCTTATTTCACCCGCGGAGCGCCTCGTGGCTCACTAGAGCGCTGCGATGGATGGATGCAAGTGGTCCAGGATTGATAATAATAAATAATAACCTGGCAACTCTGAACATCTCATACATCATTTTCATTCTTAAAATATTTTAATATTTTTATTTACATATTATTGCCTAAATTTATACAATTACTTCAGATACAAAATTAATATAAGCAAAAAGTCAATAAATAAAGGATTTTATACTATTTTATAACAATAAACAAAGTCTACAAAATTAACATAGAAGATTGACACATGTCATATGAATACCTACGAAAATATCAACAATATTATGGCTAAATTCAAAATGAAGTGATTGAGATGCAAACAAGAGCCAGAAGCAGAAATGCGCAACTAACACCCCCGGACTCGTCACTAAACTCCGCCTCGCAGGCACCGGACCGCACATCGCCGACACAGGTGCTCGCTGAGGCGTCGAGCTCTTCAAGTGACGAGTATTTCTCTCCGCCGACGTCGCCAACACCTGTACGCCGGCGAGGGAGAGGCCGGCCGCCGAGCAGTTTGGGGCCCCGAAGCCTACCAGCTTCGAGTAGGGTCCCCACTACCGGTGGTATTGTGCACCGCATGCGATGGACTTCATCCATCAATGAAAACGTCATGCGGGCATATTATGAGGCCACAGATGGGGAAACCAACCTGACTGCGTACCGTTCAAGGATGCTTCCTTTGTTTCAGGCTCTTGAACCAACAATGACCGTTGCCGTCCAACGGCTATCGGATCAAGTGCGGGCTATCCAACGATGTAAGTTGTTGGATCAATCTGTGCTTGATCGACTACGCCTGGAAGTATTATCTACTCGTACAGCTCCAGTGTCAACGAGAGCACCGTCACCTGTGACACAGACGGTTGCTACAAGTGTGACGTTAGCGACGCCCGCACCCGACGCGGGAAATGATACGAGTGATACATCTATCCAGGTAAGCGAGCAATTGAGGAGTACTTTGGAAGATGTGATCTCGCAGTATAGGTTTATACCTAATTTTAGACCGCGGCTACCACGCTTGCCAATGCATAAACGAAATCTGGCGTTGATGGGAGCCCTGAATGCATTGCTAGAGCCGTACTTACGGACTAGCAGTGATTTGCTTGATACTCACTCGATTCTTTACTGTGGAGCCATTGCCGCTTGTCGTGTTGCACGCGTTAAATTCCCCGAAGCTAACCGTGCACCACGACCGGATGGTGTTCCCGTATGGCAGGCAAGAATCGAGCGACGTATCGGCACATTTAGGACTCTCATTGCAAAGCTTATCTCTTTCAGCCGGGGAAATAGTCGTCCCCGGGTCATGCGTTTCGTGACTCAGGCATTTGCTGAGACCGGTATTCGCCCCCAGCAATACTTAGCCAATGTCACGGAACGTATTGACTTTCTGAAACAGAAAGTGTATGCATGGGCAAGCCGTATCCGTCGTTATAGAGAGCGTGTAAATAGATACTGGCAGAATCGCATCTTCCAAAGTGACCAAAGGAAGGTGTACCGAGAGTGGGAGGGAACTGGACAACGTTTGAACGACGGACAACTGCCAGATGCTCACGCCATGAATCAATTTTGGCGTGACTTATGGTCGGTGCCCGTCGAACATTCGGAGGGCGACTGGATCCGTGTCGTCGAGCGTGAATGCAGTATCATCGAACCCATGGAATCTATTACCATAGACTCCGAAGATGTTAGTTGTGCAATGCGTACGGCCCCGAACTGGAAAAGTCCTGGGCCGGATGGATTGCACAACTTTTGGATAAAGTGGGTTCAGAGCTCGCATGAACGCTTGGCAACACATTATCAAGAAGCCCTTGAGTCTGGTTCCTTACCCGCTTTCATGACCACTGGCATCACCTTCCTGCTCCACAAATCAGGTAGTACCACGGAACCTAAAAACTATAGACCCATCACTTGCTTACCTACCATCTACAAGCTCCTTACATCTATTCTGAGAAGTAAAATAAACTCGCACATAGTATCTAATAATATCTTAGATAACGCTCAGAATGGATGTAGGGCTGGGTCTCGTGGTACTAAGGAGCTACTCCTCATTGATATGGCCATTAGCCAACAAGTCAAGCGGAGTAGGGGCGCCCTCTCTACTGCCTGGATTGACTACAAGAAGGCCTATGATTCGGTGCCTCATTCATGGCTGAGGAGGATTTTAGAGTTGTATAAAATTAATCCGACTCTTAAATCCTTCTTAGTCTCGTGTATGGGGCAGTGGACCACAGTCCTTCGTCAACCAGGTAGTGGTGGGCACGCCTCTGACCCGCAAGGCTTGATAAGGATCGAGCGTGGTATATTCCAGGGCGACAGTTTGAGTCCATTGTGGTTTTGTTTAGCACTGAATCCACTTAGCACATTGCTGAAGGATTCAGGGCTTGGCTATCGGTTTCGTAGAGGGGGTGAGGTTATATCTCACCTGATGTACATGGATGACCTCAAACTGTTCACATTGAAGCACCAAGATTTAGTGACATTATTAAAAACCACGGAAGTTTTTAGTAATGCCATTAAGATGGAGTTCGGTGTTGATAAGTGTGCGGTTATGCATGTACAACGGGGGAAGGTTGTAAATTCACCGAATTTACAACTTTCTGAGATAATAACTCTCAGATCTCTCTCCGAGACCGAAACATACAAATACCTAGGTATGTCAGAGTCATTGGGTATAGCGGTAGAGGATATTAAGAAATCGGTGAAAGAACGTTTTTTTGGCCGCCTGACAAAAGTTCTTAACAGTTCTTTGTCCGGTGGTAACAAAATGCGGGCTTTCAACGGTTGGGTGATACCTTTATTGTTATACTCCTTTGGCATACTTAGGTGGACTCAAACGGAACTAGACGCCCTGGATAGGCGAGTCCGTCAACAACTGACATTGCATCGAATGTTACACCCACGATCTTCTGTCATGAGACTGTACATTCCGCGGAAGTGGGGGGGTCGAGGCTTTTTGAATGCCAAGAACCTCCACAACCGTGAAGTGTGCAGTCTGAGAGATTACTTTCTACAGAACGGGTGTGATATTCATTGCGATGTCGTGATGGTTGACAAGGGCCTAACACCTCTTTCCTTGGCTAACGAGAACTGGCGTAAACCAAAGGTGCTAGGTACTGAAGACCGTAAGGACGTATGGAAGAGTAAGGAGCTACACGGGCGGTTCTACCGGGTCTTAACAGGATCCGACGTAGACCTGCTCGCTTCGGTGAACTGGCTACGTTTTGGGGACCTCTTTGGGGAAACTGAAGGTTTTGCCTGTGCAATTGCAGATGAGGTTATCAAGACGAACAACTATCGGAAATACATCATGAAGGACGGTACGGTCGACATTTGTCGAGCATGCCACCGTCCTGGTGAATCATTTCGCCATATTATTTCCGGTTGTTCGTATCTTGCTAACACCGAGTACTTGCATAGGCACAATCAAGTAGCCAGGATCATCCACCAGCAACTTGCTCTTCAATATGGCCTTATTGAGTTTGAAGTACCGTACTATAAGTACACACCAGTGCCAGTTCTTGAGAATGGTCGTGCATTGCTCTACTGGGACCGATCAATCATCACGGACAGGACTATTGTTGCCAATAGGCCCGATATCGTGTTGGTTGATCGGACCCAGCGTCGGGCAGTGCTCGTCGATATCGCCGTCCCGCATGACGAGAATCTCGTGAAGGCAGAGAAGGACAAACTTAGTAAGTACCTCGATCTGTCCTTCGAGATAACCGCCATGTGGGACGTAGACTCGACGATCATTGTCCCGGTGGTCGTTTCGGCAAACGGATTAATAGCGAAGAGTCTCGATCAACATCTCAAGAGACTCTCGTTAGATTGTTGGATCAAGAGTCAGATTCAGAAGGTTGTTATCCTCGACACGTGCCGTATTGTTAGGAGGTTTCTTAGTCTGTAGCCTCCACCGCCGGTAGTTTGGGTCCTACTCCGCTACTGGTGGGACACTATTTTTTATATTTTTAAATGTATTTGTGTTTTTTTATAAATCTATTTAAAAATGTATAAAATAAGAATGTTATTGAATAAACGAAATAATAATAAAAATAAAAAAATAACCTGGCAACACTGCTACAAAACAGTCACATTTTTTTCTTGAGGAGCATTTACTAAAATATTTTACCTTTAATCTACAATAATACAAAAATATCATTCAAAACATAATAAAAGTACAAATATATATCTATAACAAAAAAATCAGCATGAAGAAAATCCGGAAAAAACACAAACAAATATTTTATAAATTATAGTACACTTTGACACATTATGTCAGTGTAACAAACTGAAAATGATAATATGAAAATAAGATGATAATCAAGAAAAAAATATAATGTTGACCAGAGCTGGCGCCAAAAAAGCACAATTACCAACCCCGGACTTGTCGCACAGCTCCGCCTTACAGTCGTCGACAACTGTGACTACTGGTGAGGCGTCGAGCTCAAGCAGCGACGAGTTTTTCTCTCCGCCGACGTCGCCTCTACCTGTACGTCGGCAGGGGAGAGGCCGGCCACCGACTGGCTTGGGACCCCGAGGCCCTCCGGCTTCGATTACGGACCCCGCTACCGGTGGTAATGTGCACCGCATTCGATGGAACTTCGGTATGAATGAAAACGTGATGCGGGCATATTTTGTGGCTACAGAGGGGGGAACTAACCTCACTGCGTACCGTGTTCGCATGCTACCTCTGTTTCAGGTACTTGAACCAGATGTCAACGTATCGGCACAACGCCTATCGGATCAGGTGCGCGCCATACAACGCTGTCACCTGTTGGATGACGCTACACTTGAAAGGCTACGCTTAGAAGTGTGTAGTGGTATCACGCCTTCTTCATTGCAACCATTACCTGTGCCATTACAAAGTAACCGTAATGAAAGAACGCAAGAAAACATCATCTCACATGTTGGTGAAGAAGTGAGTGATGCTGCTATACCTGTAAGTACTCAATACAATGAGGAATTAAGGAGCGCTTTGGAGCGAGCGATTGGTGAGTTTCAATCTGTCCCTATTGAGTGTAGACCGCGGCTTCCGCGTTTGCCCACACTTATAAAAAACGTGGCGCTAGTGTGTGCCCTAGACTCGATGTTAACATCGTTTTTTAACAACTGCAGAAACATTACTGATGCCCATTCCATTCTGTACTGTGCAGCTGTTGCAGTATGTCGAATAGCTGGTGTTAAATTTTTTAAACAAGAAACAGCTATTCGACCAAAGCCTGCTGTACCAGCTTGGCAGTGCAGAATTGAACGGCGCATCAACGAGGCTAGGGTGCTCATTGGCAAGCTACACTGCTTCAGGACGGGCAATACACGCCCGAGAGTCATGCGCTTTGTGACCCGTGCATTCGTGGGAACTAATATTAGGCCCTGTGAATACTCTGTTCGGGTCACAGAGCGCATCGATTACCTGAAGCAGAAAGTTTATGCGTGGGCGAACCGCATAAGGCGGTACAAAAAAAGAGTGGACAGATACACTCAGAATCGCTTGTTCCAAAAAAATGAGAGGTGGGTATATAGAGGGTGGGAGCGACCTAACTCGGATGTGACTGATGGGAGTCTACCTGATGCTGTTTCTACAGTTAACTTCTGGAAAAGCATCTGGTCGACGCCCGTCAGTCATACACAGGATGCGTGGATTAGGGATGTTGAGCGGGCGTGTGAACCAATTCCAGCTATGGAACTTATAACCATATCTGAAGAAGATTTTGGTTGTGCAGTTCGTTCGTTGCCAAATTGGAAATCTGCTGGACCGGACGGACTGCACAACTTTTGGTTAAAATGGTTCCGTAGCTCACACGCTTGCTTGGCATCTTGCTTCCAGTCATCCCTTGAGTCATCGTCGCTTCCAGCTTTTATGACTACCGGAGTAACCCACCTCCTATACAAATCTGGTAGTACCACAGACCCCAAAAATTATAGACCTATAACTTGTCTACCTACCATATACAAACTTTTTACATCCATCCTGAGAGTAAAAATATATTCACATGTACAAAACAATAACATCTTGTCAATCTCTCAGAATGGATGTAAAAGTGGGGCACGTGGTACGAAAGAGCTCCTTATTATTGACATGGCTGTTTGCCAGCAGGTACGCCGCAACCGAAAGAACCTTGCGACATGCTGGATTGACTATAAGAAAGCGTACGATTCTGTGCCTCATACATGGCTTCGGAGGGTGCTAGAGCTGTATAAAGTTGATGCAACTCTATGCACCTTTTTGGGGTCATGTATGAGACAATGGAGTACGGTTCTTGTTTATCCAGGGTGTCGTCAGATTCTAGGAGGTGGTGTACCAATAGGGATTGAGAGAGGTATTTTCCAGGGTGATAGTCTGAGTCCGTTGTGGTTTTGTCTAGCACTAAATCCTCTCAGTACGTTACTAGAGGGTTCAGGGTTAGGCTATCGGATGCGCAGAGGGGGTCAAATTTTGTCCCACCTTTTTTACATGGATGACCTAAAGTTATTTGCCCCTAATGGCCCCGATTTGATGGCTTTGCTAAAAGTTACTGAAACTTTTAGTAAGGCCATCAGTATGGAGTTTGGGGTAGATAAGTGTGCGGTCATGCATGTAAAAAGGGGCGGGATTGTGGAATCTGAAGGAGTCAATCTTTCAGATTTCACACGATTTGGGTCGCTCTCCGCAACCGAAACCTACAAATATCTAGGTATGTCTCAAGCTCTGTGTATTGCTGAGACTGACATGAAACAGAAGTTGCAGGATCGTTTCTTTGGCCGCCTGAAAAAAATACTGAAAAGTCTTTTATCAGGCGGTAACAAGGTGCGTGCTGTCAACGGCTGGGCCATGCCAGTCTTAGTTTACTCTTTTGGCATACTTAGATGGACTCAGACGGAGTTAGAAGCTCTGGATAGGAAGGTGCGTTGTCTATTGACTTCATATCGAATACACCACCCACGTTCGTCAGTAATGAGGTTGTATATACCACGGAAATGTGGGGGTCGAGGATTTTTAAATGCCAAGACTCTCCATAACCGTGAGATATGCAACCTTAGAGAGTATTTCCTACAGGTGGACGTGGATGTGCATCGAGATGTTGTGGCAATAGACAACGGACTGACCCCGTTGTCCCTTGCGAAAGAGAACTGGCGCAAACCTGTAATATTAAGTGTATCTGATCGGAAGGAAATATGGAAGAGCAAGGAACTGCATGGTCGATTTTATCGGGCTCTAAATGGGCCCGATGTTGATTCAATAGCATCGGTATCCTGGTTACGATTTGGTCATCTCTTCGGAGAAACTGAGGGTTTTATCTGTGCAATCAGTGACGAAGTCGTGATGACGAATAACTATCGGAGATTTATTGTCAAAGATGGGACGCTAGACATCTGTCGGGCATGTCATCGTCCCGGAGAATCTTTAAGACATATTATCTCTGGTTGTTCCCGTCTTGCGAACGGTGAGTATTTGCACAGACACAACCAAGTAGCCAGGATAATCCACCAGCAACTTGCTCTAAAGTATAATCTTGTCGACGTGGAGGTACCTTATTACAAGTATGTGCCCGACCCAGTTCTTGAGAACGGTCATGTCACATTGTATTGGGATCGATCTATTATCACTGATAGGACTGTTATAGCTAACAGACCTGATATAGTGATAATGGATCGATTAAAGCGCCTTGCAGTAATTGTCGATATCACTGTGCCACATGACGAGAATCTCGTGAAAGCAGAAAAAGATAAACAAATTAAATATTTAGACCTAGCTCACGAGATTGTCGACATGTGGGATGTGGATTCGGCGATTATTGTTCCGATAGTCGTATCTGCGCATGGTCTAATAGCCAAGAGCCTCGACCTCCACCTACAGAGGCTCGCGTTAGGCAGCTGGATCAAGGGCTTGATGCAGAAGGCGGTTCTGTTGAATACGGCCCGTATTGTGCGGAAGTTCCTGTCTTTGGAGCCCTAACCACCGGTAGCTTGGTCCCTGTACCCGATGCCGGTGGGTTACTGTTTTTTATATTTTTAAATGTATTTTTTTATAAATCTATTTAAAAATGTAATAAATATGTGTTAAGTGTTAATAAAGAGAATAATAATAATAAATACTCTTTATTGCACACAAAAAGAGACAGATATGTTACACATGCCTTAAGAATAATGTACAATAGGCGGCCTTATTGCTAAAGAGCAATCTCTTCCAGGTAACCTTAGGATGGAAAGAAACGGAGAGAGATGATAGGGGTTGTGTACAATGTATTAATAATATAATAAATTGATAAAATATACGAAGAGAGTAGATAGTGAAAGAGTTCAGTGAGTAATAAAATAAATAAATACTAATAATAATAAATACCCATAATATATATCACCTAGCTACGAGTATAAATATTATAATATAGACAGTGTTAGCACATTGAGAGATAATGATCTTTTAGCATATTTTTAAACGAAGATTGTGATTGTGCCCGTTTAATAGGTAGAGGTAGTGCATTCCACAGACGAACAGCTTGGACAGTGAAACATTTGTCTGAGAACCTTGTCGAGTGCACTGGAACCTCAAGTATTAAGTTTTCCGATGACCTCAGAGACCTCAAATGCGTGTCATGAAGGAACTGAAATCGTTCTTTAAGATAACGCGGAGTACAAGGATTGAACAGAACACTGTATAATAGAGACAGGATATGAGTATTCCGGCGAAGGCGAATTGGGAGCCACTTGAGCATTTTCCGGAATTCTGATACATGATCATATTTGCGAAGACCAAATATGAATCTAATACAAACATTTTGAAGTCGCTCAAGCTTATCAAGTTGCTCCTCTGTGAGATCAAGATAGCTGACATCAGCGTAATCAAGGATAGGGAGTAATAACGATTGTACCACCGCAGTTTTAGTGGCAATAGGAAGTAGCATCCGCAATCTGCGCAGCGACCCCGTAGATGCGAATATTTTGCGTCTAACCTCTTGAAGTTGATGGTCCCAAGATAGCGTCCCATCGATATGAATACCCAAGTTTTTAACTGTATCACTAATGTCTACAGGGGTACCATTAAATGTAATTTGAGGCAACTGTGTGATATCCAGACGTGACATGAACCAAGGACTGCCTAGAATAATAGCTTGAGACTTCGATGGATTAACCTGAAGTCCGTGACTCACACTCCACTCACAAATGCGTTCCAAGTCCAAATTTATTGTATTAATTGCATTAGGCAGTTGTTCCAGTGGAGCCTGTGTATAAATTTGATTGATTACAGTGAGCTGATGATGATGAAGATATATAGTCAACCTATGACGACAGCTTTTTTTTTTTTTTTTTTTTTTTTTAATTCCGCGACCAAGGCCGCGGCTGCTCTAACGTCCGTTGCCGGGCGTCTCTGGTTACAGGCAGAACGTATTTCCAGTGGCGCCCGGCGGACTTTGACCACCTCTGTGGTCTCTGCGGGGGTTGGGTCGGGATGAGAATCCCGCGTCGTTGGGGGTAGGGTTTTATCCCGCGTCAGTGAGTGAATCTGGTTGCGTGCTATGGGGCAAAGGCCCCGCAGCACGCAACCCTTCTAGCCTGCTTCTGTAAGGACGACGGGTGGCGATCCCGCCGTCCTCAGGCCCCGATCATGGAGGTCGATGGTCTTGGGCGTAGATGAGTCTGCGGCGGCCTCGCCGCTGACTACGAAACTCGGCGGGGAGGGCACGCTCCCTCTCCCTCTCGGCCGCCTCCTTCGCGAGCACGACTTGCTCGCAGAAGGACACGGCCGCGTTCCACCTACTCCCGCTGGAGACCATGGCTTGAAGCATGGTCTCCAGCGAGAGGGTATCCACGCCCAGACCCACTACGAGGTCCCGGCGCTGACTCGCCCACGCTGAGCACTCCACCAACGTGTGGAGTGCGGTGTCGTCGTCGGAAACCTCGCAGTGTTGACACCGGGGTGTGACCTCACGATGGATGCGAAACAGATAGCTACCGAAGCATCCATGCCCGGTAACGATCTGCGTCGCACGATACGTGAGGTCACCATGCTGCCTCTGCAGCCAATCGTCCATGATCGGTCTCACCGCCGCGATGATGGTGGCACCCCACTTGGGTTGCTCAAGTCGCACCCTCCATGACTCCATGAGATCCTGGCGGAGTTGGGACCGCCGGTCATCGATTTCTCGAGACGCAGGCCTGTGGTCCCGCTCCAGCGCCTCCTTGCGCCATTGGAACAATGACGCAAGGGCTCTCGCTTCCAGGTCCCATGGAGGGGTCCCGGCTAGGAGACATGCAGCCTCTCCGGAGATCGTGCGGTAGCCCCTTATTGTTTTGACGGCCAAGGTCCTCAACGGTCTGTTAAGGAGCGTTGAGTTGTTGGCCGTCAACCGCGCCGCCCATACGGGAGCCCCGTATAGGGCCATACTCCGCACGATCCCTAGGTACAGTCTCCTGCAGGAAGCGTTGGGTCCCTTTAGGTTGGGCATCAGTCGCGAAAGCGCGACCGATGCGTGTGTCACCTTGGGGACCAAACTTCGGAAATGTGGTCCGAAGTTCCATCGGCTATCAAGTACGATCCCTAGATACTTCATCGAGGGCTTGATGCCGATGCTAACGCCTCCCACATTTATGCTGGAACCTTCAGGTGGACCGTTCCGAGGTCTGTGAAAACACAGAACCTCGGACTTGTGCAAGGCCACCTCCAGTCCCAGCCGCCGTATCCGACCCACGACTTGAGCAACACCCGTCGTGACCTTGAGTGCTGCCTCCTGGTACGTTGCACCCCGCGCCGTGACGAGGGTATCGTCGGCGTAGCACGTTACGCCGACGCCCTCAGGCAACGCACCCCGCAGCACCCAGTCGTAGCCGATGTTCCACAGAAGCGGCCCCAGGACCAACCCCTGCGGAACACCGCACGACACATCTCGCCGAGCTGGCCCGAGCCAGCTGGGGAAAGCTATGGCCCTCTCCGAGAGATAGGCACCGACAATACGACGGAGGTAGAGAGGCGTTTCGTGATACACGAGCGCCTCCCTAACGCAGCTCCATGGCAAGGTGTTGAACGCGTTGGCGATGTCAAGAGACACCGCCACCACCACCTTGCCCTGTGAGACTGCTTCCTCCGTCAGGCTCCTGACGCGCATGATCGCGCTCACGGTGGAGCGTCCCCGACGGAAACCGTACTGGTTGTCCGCCAGGTCTGGCCCCACCGTCGAGAGATGCTCGACGAGGCGTTCCGCGATAATTCGCTCAAAGAGCTTACACACCTCGTCGAGCAACACGATCGGCCGGTATCCGGACGGTGAGTCCACCGGCCGCCCCGCCTTACGAATCAGGACCAGTTTCCCCGTCCTCCACACCTTGGGAAACTGGCCCCTTTCGAGGCATGCGCTAAAGAGCCCCATCAGTCGAGGCCCGAGTTCTTCGAGGGCCAGGACCCATGCACGGCCAGGAATGCCGTCGGGTCCGGGGGCAGTGATTTTCCGGCGTTTAAGCCGGAGTACTGCCGCACCTAGTTCCCCCACCCTGACTTCGGGTACGTCGTCTTCACTGATGCTATCCGCGTCGGGCAGAGACGGAGCCATGCGCGGAGGGACGTGCTCCTCCGCGCTCGTCGGAAACAGGGAGCCCATGACCCGCTCCAGCTGCTGCGGCTGGAGACTCTGGGTCAGTGGGGGCGCCCTAGGTCGGAGTTTCTCCCTGACCTGTAGGTACGGGCGCCCCCATGGGTTCTGCTGCAGGGTCTCCAGGAGCTCCTCGCGGGCCGCCGTCTTGGCCCGCTTTATTGTCTCCTGGAGATTACCTTTAGCCTCCCTGTAAGCCTGATAAAGCTCCGCCTCTCGGGTTGCCGCGTCGTCTGGGCGGCGATGCCTCCGGCGAAACCTGGTGTACTGGCGGCGGGCGGAGATGCATGCTGCGCGCAGCTGTGCAATCTCCGGCGACCACCAGTACACCTGCTTCCTTGCCGGTCTGGGTGTAACCCTAGGCATCGCCGCATCACAGATTTGCGACATGGCTCTCCTGAACCACTCCGCCTCGGCATCCACATCGGCAGGCCGGTCCGGTGCCGGAATCCAGGCCTGCACGATGGATGCCTCCAGGAGAGCCTCCCGATCCAGATGGTGAAGTGCCCAACGCGGATCCGGGGGATTTTCTACCGGCTGTGGGAGGTCAGGTGGGGGGACGACATCGAATCGGATGTACCGATGGTCCGAGTGCGTCTCCTCACCCTCCTCCACGTGCCAGCCAGTAATACGGGTGGCGAGGGCAGAGGTCGCGAACGATACGTCCACGACCGAGCTGGTCCCCCGCCGCCAGAAGGTGGCGACATTCCCCCGGTTGAGGACCTCCAGACCACGTGTTCTGGTCCAGTCCTCAAGAAGCCTCCCCTTGTCCCTGGTTTCCCGGGAGCCCCACGCCTCACTCCAGGCGTTGAAGTCTCCCAGGAGCAGGACAGGGCGAGGACGGCACGCAGCGAAGACGACGTCGAGCTCAGTGAGCCATAGCTCAAACTGAGTCTCGTCCAGTGTCGGCGAGATGTAGGTGGCCACGACTGCCAATCCATCATATTCCGCCGCAACACATCCGCGACCCCTTGCAATGATAGAAAGGCGCGAGTTGTCTGCGGCGGACCCCCCGAAGATAAAACAGGCCGAGCCGTCCTCGTCCACCGGGCTTCCCGGGTGGACGTAGTACGGCTCGGCGACCACGGCCAAGTTTATGGACCACTGCCGGATGCTCTGGTACAGAAGATCCTGAGCAGCGCGGCAGTGGTTCAAATTCACTTGCAGGATGCGGATATGGGCGTCAGACATTAATGGACGTCCATATCAGCATCCCGCCGAGAAACATCTGGCCGTGCAGTAGCGGCACCCCCACCGCTCTCAGCGGACGGACGAGGCTTTGGCCTCGAGGCGGCGCAGGTTGTGCTGCCGACCCGGTGGTCCGCAGTTTTGCCCTCCGCCTCGCATCTAAAGCAGCGAGGCGGGGCATCACAGGCAACTGCCTTGTGACCGGGCCGGCTGCAGCGGAAGCACCGATCGCCCACGGTGACTTCCGCTGTGCACTGCACTCCGACGTGCCCCACCACCATGCACCGGAAACATCTGGTTTCCCGGGCACGAAGGAGGTGCACCTGCGCCTTTAGGAAGCCCCCTACGAGGAGGCTTCGTCCGTCCGTCACTTTCAGTGCCGCCGCGACGGGGCACTGGACGACTGTCATCCCATGACCAGTGGAGCCGAAGGAGATGTCTCCAGCCTTCACCTGGTCACGGGGGCAGCCGCCCGCCTCCACGACGGCGGAGATTACTTCCTCCGTCGTGGCCGCGTCATCCAGACCCGTGATGCGCAATGCAGCGCATTTGGTGGGCCTGGTGACGCGGACGGCTTCTGCGTCCAGCGCGTCCCTAAGCTGCGCTGCTAGGGCGTCAGCTTTAGGGCCGCTGGAGGCGCCGGAGACCTCGAGGAGGCGAGCCCCGGTGCGTGTCGTCTTGCACCAGAGACCCCCCTGGATATCGAGGGCTGAGAGGTTGACTGAGGACTTCACGGTCCTCAGGACATCAGCGTACCCCACACCCCTCTCCACACCCTCCGTCGTCACCGTAAGGACGACGGCTGTGGAGCGAGGAGCGCGGGGCCTCTTCGGCGCCTTCGCCGCGGCGGCTTTGGCCACTTTCTTGGCCGCTTTCTTGGCGGCCTTCGTCTTCCTCTTCTTGGCCCCCACTACCTCCCATCCCTCCCGTCCGGAGGGATGTAAAGGAGCAGCGGGAGCGTTAGAGGAAGAGGAGGCGGCAGGGGTGCCGCTCTTCTTGCCGCGCCCCTTCGCCTTCCGCGCCTGGGCCGCGGTCTCGGCCGGCAACCGGTACGCTGGAGCAAACTGGGGCGGAGCGGGGCGGCGGACAGCGGGTGTGCCGCTTGGTCCTGGAGCGGGAGAACCGCTAACAGCCGCCGCGTATGAGAACGCGGGACGTGCCAGCGGAGGGCGGTACGCCCGGTCCTCCAGGACCGCGAGGCGCCTCTCGATCGCCGTCAGGACCTGTACCATAGTCGGCACAGGCTGTGGCGGCGATCCGGGCGCCGTGTTGGGCACCGTGGTGGGCGCCGTGGTGGGCGCCATGGTGGGCGCCGTGGTGGGCGCCTTTTAGGACGCCGTGGTTGGCGCCGTCGTGGGCGCCTTGGTGGGCGCCGTGGTGGGTGGCGCCGTCTTCGGCGCTGGTCCAGCCGTCGGAGGAGGAGGCGGCAGCATGGGACCGGGAGGCGCCTTGACCACCTTGGTCAAGTCAGCGACCTCCCGCCACAGGTCATCCATCTGCTTCCTGGAAGCAGCGAGCTCCGCCTCCAGGCTCGTCACCTGCTTCCGGAGCCTCGCCTCCTCCTTAGTGACGCTCCGCGCGAGGAGCTTGTTGAGGGAAGATTGGGCTTCATCCACCAGTGAAGCCACAATCTTCTTCCTCCCCGCCACGTTTCTGTTGCCCCGCATGGCCGCGTTCATGCGGGCAAAAACGCTCATCAGCTCCCGCGCGGGCGGCCCACCGATTTCCCGGCGACTTCCCTGGGACAGTTGGACCGAGGACGGAGGAGGAGTGGCCGCCTTCTGTACGCGTCGAGACGCGTACGCACCGTCTTGACCGGCACCTCCTCCTCCGAATCGGTGGAGAGGAGGGACCCCCACCCGGAGCAGCTGGTGCTACGGTCGCGCGGCGGCCCCCCCTTCACCTCGAGGGTCCTCTTCTTCGTCGCAGAAGAGCGGCCCTTCTTCTTCACACTGCTGGGAGCTGACCCATCGTCAGTCCCAGCAGCATCAGTTCCTTGGGGCGTCGACATCGCGCTGCGACTAGGCAGCGCGGCGCGAGCCCCCAAATCGATAGGCATCGGAGTCATTTGTTCGTGCATAAGGTCGTCGGCCGACACCGCCCGGGAAAGGGCATTGTCGGGACCGGGGGTCTCTACAGGATTATTCATTGTAATAATAAAATCGCTTTTAATGGTCACAAGTAACGATTAAGACGTTCGGTCACCCAACCTGCCACTGCGTTACCGTGGTCAAGTTGGGGTCCAGGGCGGACAACGAGGACGTAGAATTAATCACTTGGGGCCCCGCCCCATGACGACAGCTGATGTAACTTGAGTCGAAACATACAACACTATAAAGGTGTGTATTTTTACATATCTACGCCATACTCGCATTAACTCCGGTAAACAGTGTAAAGGTAGCATTCGGTTTTTAGCGACCGCGACGAGCGACTGCGACCATTCGACTACGCGACCATGGTCGCCTGTCGTGGCGCGACCCCTAGCTTTCCGATTTTAGCGACAGAGACCGCGAACCGCGAAATCGCCACTTTCCTGCAGTTTTCATGGGCGACGGTTGTGTTCATTTTAGTACGATATGTCGGACAATTTATCGGCAGCTAGGAAAAGAGGTATTCGGCAGCTATTGGAGGATGAAGAAGAAGATGATGATGTATTATGATGGTATTATGTCTTGCCAATATCTTCCCAAATATTATCCCTCACAATGTGGTCTTTATAAGACTGGAGCCTTCCATCATATAAAGGTGGGTTTTCATGCACAAATTCTTTCAAAATATCATCCTCGTGTGAAGAAAACGCCGTCATTTTCACTTGAGTCGCGTGGTGTCATCGTCACTGCCTTCGACGCGACTACGTCGCGGTCGCCACGCTGCTCTCTGGCCACGCCCACCGGTCACGCGACGTGGTCGCATGAGTTAATGAGTTGTTTAGTGCTCCATATAAATTCATACAAAGCAGTGGGTCGCGTCGCGACTCGCGCGACTCGGTCGCGGTCGCCGGTCGCGTTCACGCGTCGCGGTCTCGGGGAACCGAATGCTACCTTAATATCCTACTAGTATTATAAAACGAAGTACTCTGCAGTGTCTATCTGTTTGTCTTTCCACGATAAACTCATAATCTACTGCACCGATTTTTATGATGTTTTCACTAATGAATATAGTGGTTCTCGAAGCAGGTAATATAAAGGTTTGTATGGATGGACTAGTTCACACGAAAACGACAGACCGGATTTTAATGAAACTCGATATTAATGTATTTCATAGGACAGAACAACATATAGTCTATAAATTTAGAAAGATATTGTGTCAAATGGCTAAAATATAATAATAATTGTAACGTAAGTCGGAAATAATTCTGCAATTTGCGAATCATTCCGTTGGACCTAAGAAAATAAAACAGGCTCTAAAAATACTAACATTGCTCAGACGACCTCCTATTTGTTTGAAATACACTTAACAATTTATTATTTACAGACTGTTTCGGTGGCGTGGTAAGTAGTGAGTCGGCTTTCGACTCTGGAGTCTCGGGTTCGACCGGGGGTCGAATCCAATATTTGTGTATTCCACAAATGTTTGTTTCGGAGTTTGGGTGTTTTCTATGTATGTTACGTATGTATTTAGAAATATATAAGTATGTTGTCAGTTGTCTAGATCCCATAGTACAAGCTTATAGCCTAGTTTGGGCTAGATGACGTTGTGTGAGAATGTCCAAAAATATTTATAAAATGTATTTATTTATTATCAAACTGTTATCGTACAAGAAACTCTGGTAATCTAATTGTGTTGGATTTTCGTGAATTATGAGAAAGCCTGAGGGACAATTAAGACCTTTGTATCTGTATCGTGGAGGGTGTTAAATGAAGTGTGGACATTGATCTCAGCTTTGACGCGAAGGCTTTGTGCAATAAAATGTTATCTTGAAATGAAGTGGGATAGGACTTGACAACTGATAGGTATTCGAAAAACTTTATCGAATTCGGACATAATTATCTACAAAAAATATTTACAATATCAAAAAAAAAATATTTTATTCTTCAGCAGTCGGCAATGACGACTGGGAAGGTTCCCAGAATGATGGCTGTGTTATGACGAAAGTAAAGATTACAAGATGCAACTAATGTTTTTGTTTCTGTCCGAAATATTATTATTTCCAACAGGGACGCCGGCAGCTGGACGGCCGATCCAACCGCGAATTTTTTGGGCCATTTCGTCCATTTCCCCAGTTCTCCCCATGGAGAGAGTGTGGTTGATCCATCTCTCACGGCCGAAACATTAAAATATATAGTAATTTATCGTTATTTCTACAATGTTATTTAGAAAATAAAACATAAAAAATGTAAGAATATGAAACTGGGTCATAGTTGCTTCATTCATAACTGTTAGAAAACAAAGCTAAATTGGTTCAGTAGTTTTAGCGTGAAAGCGTAACAGACATACACACAGTTTTTTTACATTTATTAGTATATTAGCAAGGAGTAAAGATTATTCGTGACCAATATTTGCATAATCTACCAAGAGCCTTTGAATGACAGGCATAACTCACGTTATAAAGGTTAGAAATTTCTCAGAGCATGTTCCCAACACAGGTGGGAACGATCAGTGAGTATGAAGTGTCGGTTGTGGTAAGTTCCGGAGATATCAGCTAGCAAAGATGGATAAAATGGCACCTTACTTACGTCATTTCATAAAGCTTAGTTTTTTGATTTAACTTCGGAATAACAATAGAAATCACGCCACCAAATCCTAGACTCCTGACACGGTTGCAACCCCCTGCCAGACCACCATTACCCTAGGGTAATGTCAATATGTCTATGTAATATGTCCGGCAATCCTAGGACTGTCAGACATATAGGCAAAATATGAAAACAGGATGGAAATAATGATTTATTTATGATATAATGGAAACTTCAAATGAAAAATGTATGTAGTATGAGTTCCAGTTCCAGTTGGATGAAAACTTATAGCAGGGCCTCTATAAACTATACGGGCTCGTACAAAACGCTATGGTTGTTTAAGTGGTTAATTAAAAGTTATGTAGTTTTGATAGCGACTGCAAATTATATACCTGTAAAGAAGTGGAACAACCTTTTTAAATGTCTACGCTTTTACTAGGGCGTAGCACATCTACGTATTTCAGTAGCTATGTCAAGCGATCGGCGTTGATCCCTCACAAGTCATAAATATTTAGAAACTAGTTGTCCCGGCGAACATCGTACCACATACATTTTTCTAATGTTCCGCTAAACATATTTTTTTTCTTCCATAACAACCTTCTCTTGATAGTAACGATCACAACAAAAAAACAATTAGCGAAATCGGTTCAGCTGCTCTCGAGATTTGAGCTTAGCAACACATTCAGCGATTCACTTTTATATTATAGATTGAAAATATAGTTAAATGTTCACGTCTAATTTCACCAATTCACATAAGTACTGATCGTTTATTATAATCAGATTTCACCAATCACTTGTTTGATCCACGTTAACATTATAAATATTGCCGGTTATCAGGAACTTTTCAATACTCATCATTTAATCGACATTAACTTTCAATCCAGTTTCAAACTTGTAGTTAACTGGATTGAACGTTTCAAATGTTGATAGGATACCATTAAGGAGTATAGTAGCCATATATAGACCACCAGACTTTACTTACTTACTTGCATCACGCCAATATCCCCGAAGGGGTAGGCAAAGGTGAATTACACACCCACACTTGACCAGTAAATTTGTCGGTAAAATAGAGGCAAATAAAAGCAAGCCTTTGTCCGTTATCGGGTACAATAAAATATTCAAAACCACTCTATAATTCAATCAAAAATTCCTACAGCCAGAATAGATGTTACATACCATTAAATAGAATATTAGCAAGCAAACATACATAACTGAAAATAGAAAACTAAAAGCTTTAAAAAATAGTAGAATTAAAAATTGAATTCAGTTTTTATCCTCTCACTGAACTGTCACAGTGAATCTACACAGTGAAATTCTAGACATCCCAAACTGCTTTTTGTACTCTACGAAGCATTTTCCATTACGTCGGGATATCAAGGGAGGTGCCCTTTTAAAAATTGACGCTCAAATTTAGCAGTAAGCCTTTAGTGTTGACAAGTAACCGAAAACGATATAAAAAAAACAATTCCTTAGGGTATGGGTAGGCCGTTGGAGTGGGAACTCGATAGATTCCGCTTGTACCTACTGCTGATATAAAAAATTTACCTATAAAATAACTATTTTTTATAAATACAATTACTTACTTATGCGCCTTTACGTCTAAATTATAAGAGAATTATACGAGCGAGGGAATGCCTCTACATTTCGAGATTGGACAGGTTTTCTTTAGTTCGTCTATCTGTCTGTATGTGTGTTGCGGGCTAGCAGGCAAATTTTTAGGGTTCCGTACCCAAATGGATAAACGGGAACCGTATTACAAAGACTCCGCTGTCCGTGCGTTTGTCACCAGGCTGTAACTAGTGAACCGTGATAGTTAGAAAGTTGAAATTTTCACAGATGATGCATTTCTGTTGCCGCTATAATGACAAATACTAATACATTATGAAATGACTCACTTGTATAGATATTCCACAATTTTTTAATTAGTAATAGGACCTGACCTTAAAAAATTGTGGAATATCTGTACAAGTGAGTCATTTCATAATGTATTACTGTATGTTCCAGCAAGTGCCGAAAATCGAAAGCATAAATTATACTAGGTATGCAATGCATTCTGCTGTTGCAATCATTGAGCTGAGTTTGTCGATCCGGGTCGAACTCCTAAACGACTGGACCGATCTTTATGAATTCAGATATATGCACTCACGGTGATGGTCACTACGACGGTGCCAAATTTCAAAAAGATCGATCCAGTCGTTTAGGAGGAGTTCGATCACGAACGAAATACACGAGTTGTCTAAGAAAGAGCTTCGTAAACTCCGCTCAATGACGAATACTAAAACGTGTTTTTTCCGTTTTGGTACTGAACCCTTTGTGCGTAAGTCCGACTCGCACTTGGCGGGTTTTCTATCCGATCTCTCGTCTATCTGTCTGTATACCTACAGTACCTATATTGTTATGGGCTAGTAGCCCCTTTAGTAGGCTTTTTTTATCAGATCTACACGATGCCTGGCAGTGTTCCTCGATTTAAAATTGTGTTCGTGAGCTTTTTTGATCAGGAGGAAATGGGCGCAAAAAGTCAAAACAATGCAACATGTTCGTCCATATGGGCGACCTCTAGTTACTATTAAGGCTACTACACACAGTGCCGGCGACAGAGCCGCCGGCCAAGCCGCCGTTGACCCGGCGGCTTACAAAGCCGTCGGTTTTGCCGCACAAAGAAACCGCCGGCATGGCCGCCGGGGTGTGCCGGCGGGTTGCGCGGGGTGCCGGCGTCTGTTCGTTCCCGGCATTTGAGTAATAGTGGTGTGTTTCTATCGGGTGCCTGCCGTTTTGCCGAAAAGATTTTGACATAATTTCATTACCCAAACAAATTTTACCAACCTTTTTTATACCATTGCAATATTTCAAATGATTTTAGTACGCATGTTTTTATTTGGTCAAATTTTTACTTAGCAAAATATTACCAAGTATAAAGTCATTATGGCATTTGGTCTTTAATTAATTTCTTCTTTAAACAAAATGGGTAGGTTAGGTTAGGTTAAAACTGTGACCTCCTACGCACGAGCCTCCTACGGAACTGAACTATTTAGATTAGGATAATTACTTAGTTGGTAAACAAGTTATAGTTTAAACGTTAATTTCCCAAACATTAGGTTTGCGTTACAATTTTTTGTGAATAGATTTTTTGCTAAGTAATAATTTGGCAAATGAAATTATGCGAAAAATTTTTTGGGAAGTGAACATTTGTCAAATTCCTTTCGGTCAAACAAGGGAGACCCGTTTTTATCATAGCGGGCCATTTTTGATAGCGGTGTTAAACAGACTTCGGGAATCAGTGAGGAAAGGAGTTGTGGTGAAATTTTAAACAGTTTTCCAAGACTGAAATAAGTTTCTACTGTAGCTAAAAACCGCAACGTTACTGCGACCTCTCTTTAGCGGGTATAGCCTCTCTCCAGCCAGTATTTTTTTTGCTAATGTGCACTTTAGTACTCTTCAGCAAAAATTCTAAGTCTTCATATGTCATTCTCAAAAACCCAAAGAACATACTATTACGCAACCGCTGACACCCCACATCGTCTTTATTATACTCTTCTATCATTACAGTACCATTCTGCCATTTTTTATTTCGTAAACTTGGACGCACCCAAAACCTTCTCTTCCTTTTATATTTTTTTCTTATTATAATAAAAACTACAACTGCGGCGGCACTTATGATTTCTTTATTCATTGTAACTAAAAATATGTACTTCACTAGCGTTCTACATGACTGTCACAACCGGAATGATGCTTGGCGGCTATGCGCGGCATAAGCCTGCGGCTTGTATTGCCGGCGGTTTAGCCGCTCGGCATAAACCCGGCGGCACTGTGTGTAGGGCTCCAACTACCCCTAACGACTGCCATAGATGTTTGTATGACAACCGGGACCGACGACTTAACATGCTCTCCGAGACACGGAGGGGTCTCAATGTCTTAAGAAATGGTCACCCATCCTAAGACCGGCCGGACTCGATGTTGCTTAACTTTTGCAATGTGTTAATATTATCGGTTACCACTAGACCACGAGGCTCGTAGCATCTACTATTATTACCTAAACTCTATTTTAATTTTGTATCCTGGGGTCGAACCGAAACAATCTCTGTCGTTGCCGCTAGCGTTCACAAGAAGTTAAAACATATCTGGCCCATCTATTCCGCGTTACTGACTTATGAGTTAGGTAAAATAAAGTGAGCGAATAACATTATAATTGTTACTTCCAAAACATAGTTCAAGCATGAATACTTAACTAACAGTAACTATTCAACCAATATGTGGGTTCAATAATTTAATTAACATAGGACCGATATCTAAAAGGCAGTTGAGCTGAATATTTTAATAAATACCTACTCAAGATAGGTAAAATGTATGAATAGACAATGATTAAAACAACCTTTGTATGTTTTAGCGCTGCACACGATCCTGATTTGAATAATTATATTCATTATGCAGATGAGGAACAGGTGAGCTAGCTATCTAATTGCATATCTATAGATACGGTAAAATGAAATTTAAGTATTTGTTTTGTAATGCCAAATTAACAGCTCTGCACTAAATGCACGTGAAACTATACATAGATACCTAAAAAAAAACATTTTTTATTTTTTTCTGACTGTTTGTTCTTTAATGGTCGCTTTTCGCTGGAACATACTTAGCTGATGTTATAATACACACACATACCACGCCTATATCCTCGAAGGGGTAGGCAGAGGTATTGCACCTCTGCCTACCCACAATTCGCCAGTATTTTTAGTCCCACGTAATAGGGGGCAAGCCTATTGCCGTCACCGGGCACACATATAATTGGTTATGTCCAAAATGGCCGAATGTATTTAATAAAAAGTAGCAGCTAAATAGTAATTTTGAAAAAAAATTGAAACCCGTTTGCCTTGCGATGAAATGTTGTTTAAAGGCAACAAAATCTTACGTGTCAGGCGCTATGGCACAGCCAATTAAAGTCCTGGGCGTCTCGAACAATTTTTTGTAAATACATACATATTATATATAGGAAAAATCCAGACCTAGGTACAAACGTATCTGTCTACACACAAAGTTTGGCCCGACGGGAATCGAACCCGAGACTCCGGCGTCGAAATCGGATACACTACCGACCACGCCACCGTAGCAGTCAACTTAGGCTACTTTTAAGTTCGAGACTATATTACCGTGTTAATTACGAACTGAAAAATAATTTCACGTGTGTAGAGGCGCGGGCGTCTGCTTGTTAATAATATAATTTAATGATCTGCAATGGTTATTTTCGTTAATCTTAGAATAAAAAGGGTTTAACATCTTGCCTGTAGTGTGAGTGGTCGAGCTGCGTGAGGCGCGGCCCGTCACCGTCGTCAACTTAGCGGCATGACGACAGCCCCCGCTATACACAGAACTGCACCCACGTACCACCACGACTCTCCCACACGCTACACAACACTGACCACTTATACACCTTTATACACTATGCACACACTTTTATACACCTCATTTTGTACCTGAAACAAAAAGATTCAAAAATTATTAAGAAGAAACCAACTTTTATCTAAAACTAAGAGTACGATTGAATTGGAACATATTTAAGAAGAAATTAACTGTGATTTTACACACAGCTTAAATGTCGGAGTTGCGAATTTGACTTAGGTACTAACTATGGATTAGGTAATAACTATGAATAACCCTAGAAGTAAGATCTGTCTTCATACAATGACCAAGCGGCCACACCTGTTTCCAAAAAATCTCATATTAAATGCTTCTGACTAACCTTTTGAGGAAACAGGTGTGTTTTTTTTGTATCTAGTACATCGTATCGTCTAACTATCACAGTTCATGAGATACAGCCTGGTGTCAGACGGACGAACTAATAGGGTCCTGTTTTACGTTTTGAGTATGCAACCCTAAATATAATTGAGCAAAATATTGTTTGAAGCGGCCTTCATATAACGGGGCTTACTTGTAAGTATTACGATGTTATAAATTTTTTTGCTGAAACGCGGAATACCGATATAAGAAGTCACAAACTGAAAATGAGCCACAAAAATGTGTTAAAATGAGTATGAGTACAAGTATCAACTTTATAGACTGGCTTTACTGTCAATGTGTAAGGTAACAATGTAACAATAGACTTTGATATCTATATTAGGAGTTAGAGTTAGTATAGAATCTAAAAACGTGCTGTAACACTGTTGGATGTAGGTATTTTATTTGACATTTACAAAGGTTACTAGGATTTGCAACAAGATTTTTGAAAGTAAATATCATAATCATCGTATCCTAATGTAAATACCGACGCGCAGGACCATAGATCTCCATGATCGGGGCCTGAGGACGACGGGTTAGCACCCCACCGTCCTTACAAAAGCAGACTAGAAGGGCTGCGTGCAGTGGGGCTCCACCCCACGCACTCCTTCACTCAATGACGCGGGATAAAACCCTAACCCAACGACGCGGGATTCTCATCCCGACCAAACCCCCGTAGAGACCACACAGGTAGTCAAAGTCCGCCGGGCGCCACTAGAAATACTTTCTGCGTGTGTACCAGAAACCGACCTTGGGCCGCAAAGTTAAAAAAAAAACTTCTCGCGAAAAATGTTCTTAGAAATATACTAATATAATAAAGTGGATAACAAATTCAAAAGGATTTTTATTTGGAATTATTGTAATTTGCAATGTAAATCGCAAAATGAATGATATTAAAGCGAAACTCAAACCAGCGACAGTTTCCTTTCAGAGAGAATACTCCGCTAACTCAATTACAAAGATCACAGACGGTGAAATCGGGATCTATTTGTTTAGGTTAAGTTCCATCATAGTTTTTATAATTTACATTGTAAAAGTAAATAGTTAGCTTAATTTACTTAAGAAAAATAAAGTATTAGATATTCCAGTTGCTCCGCCTGCGTTGTGTAGTTTCCTCAATCTCAATTCCCACAAGAATACATCACCGGAATAAAAAGTAGCCTTATAGCACTTAGAAATAATGAAACGCGAGGCTCAGTGAAGCCTTTTCCCAACCCAGTTGGAGTTGGCTTTCCAGACTAACTGCGAAGTAGCTAAACTTCGATACCATCTGATGCCATCTGACCCTGACAACCCATTCAAAGACACGTTGACAACGATACCAAAGTTGTAGGTATAGTTTTTTTTTATGTGGTCGGTAATAAATTTAGGTACTGCACCGTCCCGTCCCACTTCGGCGATGGTTTCGTATGGGACTCCCAGCCCTAGGATGGAAATCGGGCCGGACTATCCACTAGAACCTAGAGCTCTTTCGAGGTCATCACGAGGGGGCCTTACCAGCCCCTCTCTGTTTTCTTCCATCACCTGCCGAGCAAAGGAGGCGACGGCGGCCCAACATTGTTCGCTGCCGGCCATGGATTGGATCAAGGCCGGCAGTGAATCTACTCTGCTAACCATGCCCGTGATGGCCAACCTCTCCGCTTCCCAGGCGGCGCACACGAAGGGCGTATGCTCTGCCGTGTCCACAGTGCCGCCTGCACAGTAATGACAATCAGGCTCCAACAGAATCCCCACCACTTCCCACTTGTAGGTATAGTTAGAACAGTCGGACTTTTTAGGGCTCTATCCCCGTAATAACTGTTTAGCAACCGGGCCCGGCTTACCGTGCTCTCCAAGGTTCGGAATTAGTGAGGTAATTATCTAAGTTAGTTTAGCTGGGGGGCTCGTGGTCTAGTGGTAACCGACAATGTTAACACATTGCAACATCTAGTCAGGCCGGTCTTAGGATGGGTGACCATTTCTTAAGACATTGAGACCCCTCCGTGCCTCGGAGAGCACGTTAAGCCGTCGGTCCCGGTTGTCATACGAACATCTATGGCAGTCGATAGAGGTAGTTGGAGCCCGAAATCGAAAATCCGACCGGTTTAAGTACAGATATTCGATATCGCCCATGGGTTGTGGAGGTCAGATAGAAGTCGCTTCACGGAAAATATTGAAGTTCAGCCGAATCGCAGTTAGACTGGAAAGCCGACCCCAACTGAGTTGGGAAAAGGCTCGGTAAATGATGAATTAGTTGGTTTCAAAAATGGATTTTTTATTAGCCCAATATTACTATTAAGATAATTTAATTGATTGAATTTGGTAGTCATTCTTTACCGTTTATACCGATCAGTACAAATCAAAAATTAACGATTGGCTTATTGCCAATAGGAACTGCTGTAAACTAAAGATCGGAGCGCATTTCAAGGTTCACTCACGAGTCGTTTTAAATCGTTCTATATTGAACTATGAACATCATCTTGATTGAAATGTCTGATAGACACGCACCTTAATGACTTGCCTTAATTCTTGGCAGAAACTATTTAGGGAATTAACATGAATCATACCGATAAATATGAACAGATACATACCTTATGTTCCTGACGTTTCGACCAGGTTACAACGTGGTCACAGGATGAAAGATAAATGTACTCCATAGGACAGAGTTGCGAGCAATAGATAGTGTACCTATCTATAATATTAATTTAAGCTTCCGTAGCATGGAGGTTAGTGGTTTGACTTGCATTTCGAAGACTTGAGTTTGATCAGCACGCTACTGACGTAAACCCATTCCAACACAAGCACTTTTACTTAAGCTGGAGAGGTTAATTAGAATGGTAGTAGATCATATGATTTGAAATCATATTCTAACAAAAACAAAGTATAATACATAGATAAAAGTTTATCATAACGTTAATGCATTTCACGCTTCGCGGTAATGTTACTGGTTGAGCTATTTTATATTTTTGCGTCACCAACTGATTTGTGTAAGTGC
Source organism: Nudaria mundana (assembly GCA_963556515.1). Classification (NCBI taxonomy): domain Eukaryota; kingdom Metazoa; phylum Arthropoda; class Insecta; order Lepidoptera; family Erebidae; genus Nudaria; species Nudaria mundana. The sequence continues at coordinate 19,252,169 of OY748289.1, read as the reverse complement.
TTTAGGTAGATAAGAGCTTCATATGCTTTATCACAGGCCAGTTTATCAATATTTGCCTTTATGTCAAAATCACCATATGCATTACTTAGTTGAGTAAACATGGCAAATAGTTTCATCACTCGCGTGATTGATACTTATGTATATTTATTATATCTTTCTCGCTTCTCATACTAAAGCCTAACACATTGTATTCTTCGAGCAAGCCGTTTAGTTATTTTTTTGTTAAAACAGAGCTTAAAATTTCTGTTACCTCTATAACAACAAATACTAAAAAACAGATTAAAATAAATATTTAAGGGGGCTCCTATACGTGTTTTATTTCTTATTGGTACTCTTTGTGCGCCATCCCGACTCGCACTTGACCGGTTTTGAGTTTATCGCAAACAGACAGACAGACATACGCGGCGGAGGACTTTTTTTTTTGTCTCCGTTTCAACTTGCAGACTGAGGAGAATTTCTTTCGTCAGTACCTACCTCTACATCTCCACATCTCTACATCTACGGGTTCTGTCAGATTAGATTAGATTATACTTTATTGTACACCAATACAAAAATACAAATGAAACAGAAACTTAATATTTAAATAGTATGTACAAATGGCGGCCTTATCACTAAGAGTGATCTCTTACAGGCAACCTTTGGATGGACATAAGTAGATAGAAGTGAAGTAAACAGTGGATAGGTATTGGCATATATTATGAAAAGAAAGATGGAAAAGTTTTGAAAAGAAAAGTAATGGAATAAACTGAATATAGTAATTATAGAAGATCATGTTTGCAAAGTTTCATGAAAATCGGTTGATAAATACGGCCGTATTTATCAACCGATTTTCATGAAACTTTACACACACACACGTCTTGCTTACAATTAATAACATGTGAATGATATTTTTTGGATTGGATGAAAAATGAAAGAGTAATAAAGAAAATTGAAAAATAATTTTTCTAAACAAAGCTCCTGAAGTCTACAGTTCACAGAACCACTAGTATAATATGTAGTGATATTTATATTATATATTTATATACTTATTTAGTTTATTCTCGTAGATTTAAAGCCTGATAAAAGAAATGAGAAGTACCTATTTATGCTTTTTATTCGGAGATTTGGTTTGTAATATTTCATTTGCTTACTAACAAAATACCTCGGTAATCTCTTATAGATAGACATTTTGTTCAAAGATAACGAAGGTAGGTTCTCTTTTATTTCCTATTTCCACAAATAAATCCTTTTCAAATCACAACTACCAAGGACCACGTATTTAATACCTGCCGGAATCCTTTAAGTCGATAGTATTTTTTAAATCGGTTTAGGTGCCTCGAATAATCGGTCTCCAAAAAACTAGTTTCATATTTTTATTAAATCCTGCATGGAAAAGGAGCATGTTATTTTTTTTTTTAATTCCGCGCCCCAAGGCCGCGACCGCTCTCACGTCCTTTGCCGGGCGTCTCTGGAAGAAGGTATTTTCAGTGGCGCCCGGCCCAGTGGCGCCCGGCCCAGTGGCGCCCGGCAAAAGGAGCATGTAGGTGCACGATACCCGATCATATCTTGGAATATAAAAGTGTATAGGTACACTTTTCATTCCAAGTTATGATCGGGTAACGGTAGAAAAAGAAGAAATTCCCCGCTTCCACACGGAAATACCTACTTGGCCACGAATATTAAATACGAACCATAATCATAACATGGTATAAAACAAAGTCCTTCCTTTCCCTATGTACCTATTATTTGATCTTTAAAACTACACAACGGATTTTAATGCGGGTTTCACCAATGGATAGAGTGGTTCTCGATGAAGGTTTTTAGAAGGTATACCTTTATAATTTGTCAATCGGGCGAAGTCACGGGCGTCCGCTAGTAACATAGTATAAAATAAAGTAGCTTCCGTTCTCTATGTAAGTAACGCTTAGATCTTTAAAACTACACAACGGATTTCAATGCGGTTTTCACCAATGGATAGATTGGTTCTCGAGGCAGGCTTTAGTGCATATTATTTGTCAAGCGGGCGAAGCCACGGGCGTCCGCTATTAAACCAATACAGCGTTAAAATACTTAATTGTAAACTCAATTAACACTAAACAAAATTAAAAAAGTTTAGGTAGTTAAAGAACTTACGGGCATTTACGAGTAATGAAATTCGGAAACTTAGTAATCCATTGGAGTTGGGAACAGCTTAGCTGGGTTGCTTTTTATCAATAACAGTGTAAGTTACGACAATAAAAAAAGTTCATTTCATATTAGAATTCATTTCCTATGGTTTTAAATATGTATGTTGTAAAGTTTAAAGAAGAATTTCAATATAATTATAATAGGTACCTAATATAAATAAGTCAGGTTCAATCAGTTGGCGTTGGTGGAAATTAGATTGGGTATATACCCACTACTACTACTACTATTATAATCTATGATCATACAACATGGTATATATATTACATATCATTGAATGTGAATGTGAATATTAAAATAACGATAATAGGAGTAAAAGACAAATTGTTAAATTAGTCAGTCAATATCATTCAATAAATAACAATATAGGAATTCGATCAGTTCTCATTCTTTTCAATTCCTGTACAAAAATTGATAATATTTTATACCTACATTTAATCAGAAGTAAGAAATATTTCAATTCATATTTTTCATAATTAAAACCAGTTTAATTTCAATAGAAAAGAAAACAATTTAAAACAACCAACTGAACCAAACCATAACAATAACTTATTGATAATTGTGATATAACACTTTCCACAATAATAATAATTATTATCTACTATATGTACTCGTATATATAAAAAAAAATTAAACTTACCAACGTACTAAGTATTCCAAACTCCTTGGTTTTAAAACCTCACACAAAACACCACATTACACAAACTGAAGTCCGCGTCGCCGTCCGTCGCGTCGTCCGCCCTAATGATAAGCTGTTCGCGCCCGCGCTATTATTACCTATATTCAGAATCAAAATGAAAAGGTTCCCATCAATTTAATGCTTTGTAAAGTATCTTTAGTTCCATAATTTCTATTTTCTATCAACTCATTTAAAAATTACTGATTTTAGTTCAACGAAAACATAAATAACTGAAATATCGCCAGGGTTCTGAAGTAGTGGCTTTAGATGTAATGAGACGTAATGTAAGTATGAGAAAGCTATATACTACATAGATACTTCTGATTAAATAATTTGATTTGATAGCAATCACATACTTTTTTAATCCATCTTTAAAACTCAATCTTCATTAATATTGGTATTAGTTCTCAACTTTTGTTTATGCAATAGGTCGAAAGTCTTTCACCTTTTTGAGGTCAATATTGTAGGTAAATAATATCAAATGAATATGAGTTTTCAAATACAATTTGATCACTTTTATTAAAGCTACAAGTTGAACATTTTACCGACACAGATCCAAAGCCAAGAGCTTTAAGTAATCTCTCTAAAACATTTAGGTACTACATTAAATTAAACATTCGAAATCAACAAAGCGGCTTAGCTAAAGTGGTTTATCGTTAAATCAGTCGAGGCATGTAGTGAAAACTATTTAGCATATGTACTACTTTAATCGCGTGCATTATATATATTATAATAGTACATTCACGTTTCCTAGAATACAAATTCATTAATACCTTACCTTCCAAGAGAGATCTATACAAGTGTGTTAATTTTGCAGTTCAATTCCATGAGATGAGGAATTAAAATACATGTGACTGTCACATTACTTTTGCTGACTATTGAAGAACCGGGACCAGGGTCTCGAATTCGATTCCCGGGTCGAATCCAATATTTATGTGATCCACAAATATTTGTTTCGGAGTTTGGGTGTTTTCTATGTAAGTATTTAGAAATATATAAGTATGTTTATCAGTTTTCTAGATCCCATAGCACAAGCTTATAGCTTAGTTCGGGCTGGATGACGTTGTGTGAGCATGTCTAACAATAAAAAAAAGTGATCAAACTTTATACAATCGAGCAGAATGTATCAGAATTGCATAAAACCATTTTTATGGATCTAATATGCGGAGAGATAATCAATCAATTTGGTTTTCATTTTAAATTACCAACCTTCCCCAGATTGCTGTCCTGTCAATCCCGCCTTTGTATTTACGGAACTAAATTTGGAAATTCTTATTTAATTATAATTGATGAATCTCCCTTTCGGGTTGACATTACTCGTGCCTTTAAAGTTCCCAAATTCACTTATTGTCTTATTTATATATTCAAGTCAGGTTTGTTGATTTACGCTTCAATTTAGAGATCGGTACCTTCTATCTGAGGATTGAATGATGCATTTAGAAGCTTACATTTAGCCATTAGTGGGACTCAGATAATAGTAAATGAATACACACAGGTATAATGATACACATAATTTAGTCCCAAAGGAGTACACAGGAGAGTTTATTAGGTATATCCAGTCACTTGGTCCCACGTAAAAGTGAGGTCTGTCAGCAAATGTACCGTATGGTGATGAAGTGTTAAAATTAAGTGTTATTGTCCAATTTCGTAAAAAGAGTTCAAAGATTTTACTTCACGTTAATATAGGATAGATTATATTCATACAGCTAAAGTGTTCGAATATAACACTGTCCGAGTATCACGAATAACCCTTAAGAGGTTATTCTAGTTCTTAGACATTGATTTGTAGCGTTCGTGAAAGAAATGGGGAGTATCGTACGGCAATAGCACCCCGTATCAATGAAAATGATCTAATCTAGGCGTTGCATGTAACACCTTGATCATTAAACACTATCCACTGATAGTTTTTCTTTTTTAACTCATTCACCATTTGCATTTAAACAATAGATGGGAACTAAGGTCACTGACTCAGACTGAAATCAAACTTCACTCATACTAATCCCTATAGTAGAGTTGGACCGGCCAGTGAGCAGTTGCAGCTACTGTCATTAACGTTTTGTACTACACGGTTGGTATTGCCTGATTTGAATGTGTGCTTCAAGCTGTAATCCTCATATTTGAAATATCAATGAAAACGAATTTTGACAACGCTAAAAAATAGTCATGAAATAGTCATATATAGTCGTACATGTAAAAAAAATTGTCGTATTATAGTTTCGGCGTTACAGCTATAAGTTAATGAGGATTATGGCTTGAACGTCAAGCTGTAATCCTCATCTCTGGTGCAAGCAAACGGTAAAGCCTATCGAATTGGTTTAGGATCCAACAAATTGTCATGAAATAGTCGTAACGACATGTCAAATCTCAGAAATAGTCCTTCAAAGGTTCCAGAGTATAAAGGTAACCTGACGAGGATTATGGCTTGAAAATTTGAAAACTTCAACTTTCTCCGGAACGCCTGCGATTTTCGGTTTAAAGTTTATGCCAAGAAATAGTCGATTTTTATTTTAGTTTTTTTTATTTTTGGTTCGCCAAATTGACGCCGCCCGCCTGGTGGTAATTCGTGACGACGTCTAGTGATTGTGGGCCACTCTCACAGCACGTAATACTGTAAAGAGTGGCCCTCAACTTGACGACCTACTGATGTGCCTCTTCACGCTCCGCTTAAAGAACCCAGGATTATATGTGGGAGGAAACACGTGCACAGGCAGGGCGTTCCAGGCCACTATCGTTCGGCAGAGAAACGAACGTTTAAAACGTTCGGTTCTCGCGAACATGCTATCCACTGTGTGGGAGTGGCATCTCTGCCCGGCACGAGTCGTTCGGGATCGGAAGGAAGAGAGTGGCATCAGATTGAAGAGCTCTTCAGAACACTCGCCGTGGTAAATACGGTAGAATGCGGCCAAAGAAGCTATTGTTCGGCGCTGAACTAGCGGCTCAAGGCTTCCCGTTACCTCCGGACAATCTATAATACGGATAGCCCGTCGCTGCATTAGGTGCATAGCGTCGAGAGCTTCCAGCAGATACTTCGCGGAGCCGTCCCAGAGGTGAGAGCAGTATTCGACGCAGGGTCTAATCTGCGTCTTGTACAGCAAATACCTCTGGTCCGGTGTAAAGAATCTCTTTACCTTATTCAGTATTGCTGTTCTCTCTGAGACAGTGTTGATAATGCCTCGTTTAGAGGCGAAACAATTGTCGACGTTTTGTTGTCTTTTTAATTCTGTGCAAAATTAATGCTATTATATAATTTTAAAAAGTTTTTTCTTAAAAACATTTTACTTACCATTGTTTTGTCATGGATTTTCGCCAAGTAACGCCTGTTTCTATCCAATATTTTTCTTATTCAGTATTCCTAGTTTCCGCGAAGCTAGCCCTATACATCTTTCGATGTAGTTTTTATTATTGAGCTCTCGACGAACGTCTATGCCAAGGATATCAAGGTTGTCCTTCATTGGTAATAATGCATTCTGAAGAGAGGGTAGGGGAAGGAAAAGGGATTTCTTCGCAGTAAATGCACACGCCTGTGTTTTGCGGGCATTGAACTCGACCAGGTTCTCGGTACCCCATTGAGAGATACTATCGAGGTTACGGTCGAGATCAGCCACGAGTCGTCGTGTCTCCTCCTCAATCTCAGATCGCCCCGCCGTCGGACGAACCGAGTAACTCCCGTACAGTGTGCTGTCATCTGCATAGCAATGAATGTTCCCGAGGGATAGCATATCATTGATATGCAGAAGAAAGAGAGTTGGTGATAGTACGGACCCCTGCGGTACCCCGGCATTCACTTGCAAGAAGCGAGAAGCCTGGCCATCGCAGAGGACCCGCACTCGGCGCTCGTTTAAAAAGCTGGCAATCCAGCTGCACAGTTGAGGAGCATGCCAGACCCTATCTAAGGCTTAGGCGATGTCCAGGCTAATAGCCAAGGACTCGCCGTGCCTTTCCATAGCCCCACCCCAGAGATGCGTTACGAATGCCAGAAGATCACCCGTTGATCGTTTTGGCCTGAAGCCGTATTGTCGATCATTGATTAGCGAGTGATCCTCTAGGTATTGCATGAGCTGCTTATTTATAAGGAGCTCAAGCACCTTGCAAATCACTGAGGTGACAGCTATGGGTCGATAGTTGCCTGGATCGGATCGATCCCCTTTCTTGGGGATCGGTTGTACGTTCGCCTCCTTCCAGACCTCCGGCACGAGCCCTGAAGAGTATGACAGGCGGTACAGACGCGTTAATACTGGAGACAACTCAGCTGCAAATTTTCGTAGCACCACCGCCGGAATGCCGTCAGGGCCACTGGCTTTCCGCGTGTCAAGTGACCGCAGCACTGCCCGTACATCACATTGCCTGATAACAATATCAGGCATTGTGTGGCCACAGTTGGCGATGGCGGGGGGCTGCAGGCCACGGTCGTCGACCCGGGAATTAGCCGCAAAGAGGTCTGCGAGCATATCCGCTTTCTCTTGGGCTTTGTGAGCCAGTGTTCCATCTGGGTAACGCAGCGGTGGCAGCGAGGGCTGACCAAAAGTTAGATTGCACGGCTTTGGCCAGTTGCCAGAATCCACGGCTGCCCGTGGGATGGGAAGTGAGCTCCTGACCAAGCCGCGCGACGCGCTGGGCATCCGCTCTCTTAAAGGCCCTCTTACTAGATTTTGTGGCCCGGTTGTACGCTGCTTTGAGGTGGCCCACGTTTGGGTCGCGCACAGCCCGGGCCCTGATCCAGGCGCGATATGCCGACTGTTTTTGTCGAACAGCTTTGGCACAATCTCGCCCGAACCAGGGACGGGCTCTGCGGATACTGGCGACATCAGTGAAAGGGATGTAATAATCCATCCCTAAACTGATCTCGCCAGCAATCGCAGAAGCACTATCCGAAGGAGCCTTTCCTACAAAGCAGCGCTGGCTCCAGGGGACGGACGCATAATAGTCGCGTAGACCGTCCCAATTCGCTGACGAGTAGTGCCATAGTCGTCGTGACGTTTGTACAGGACGTGCAGGAGGTGACACCTTCATGCCAGCGTGAACAACACAGTGGTCGGAACTACCCAGTGGGGCTCCTACCGAAACACTGTACTGGGCTGGGCGACTCGTCAGCAGTAGATCCAGCAGAGCGGGCGCGTGATCTGAACTGTCTGGTATCCGGGTGATCCCGCATACCATCTGGGTCAGACCGTAGGAGAGAGCGAACGCATGGGCGGCTCTACCCGCATGATCAGTCTTGAGGGACCCCAGCCATTCAATGTGATGGCCATTGAAGTCCCCCAGAAATACTAGGTCAGCGTTCGGGAACCGCACCTGCGCTTCATCAGCCGTCTCGCTGAGGTACTGGAAGAGCTTTGTTGTCTCAGAATCCCCTGTGTGGCATCGGTAGACGTAGAGACGTAGACGTATGAGCCAGATCTACGTGCAGCCAAAGGACGGAATTGGAGGGGTTCTCTAGGCAGCGCAACCGGCGGCAGCAAACATCCGCCCTAACGAACACGCACACCCCGGCTTTGTCTCGAAATTGTTCCTCGATGAAATAGCCGGGGTAACAGAGGTAAGACGTGTCGTCGGGGCGGCGTATTTGTGTCTCCGTGAGGAACATCACAGCGGGCCGTGCCGTTTCAAGGTGATGGTAGACGGCATCGAGGTTCGCATGGAGTCCACAGACGTTAGTGAACTCCACCTCGAAAAGTGAAGTCGTGGGGTTTCCTAGGGCCGCTGTGTAACGTTTATTTGTTTTTTGTTGCATTATAGATTTTGAAGAAGAAGAAGCGTGAAGACAGGGCGTCATTTGATGCAGCAGTAAGTGACAAAGCGCAGGGGCTAGCTTTGTCTAGAACCGTGTGGTTAGGTCGGAGCCGACTCACCGGACGGAAGGGCTCCCAAACCCCCCTGATGCAAGGCCGCCGCTACCCTACACCGGTTACCACCCGGAGCGGCGATCCCACATCAGGATTATGCGCAACATGTGGGACAGCCGCCTGGGGTGGTTGGTCCCAGGCGGGCCATGACTGCGTTGCGGGCGGCCGCGGCAACGCCGTTGCTAAGGGTCTCCCTGGCCGGCGAATCGACCCACACCACCCACACTAGACTCCGTTTCGCCCCCACTGGCTGCTGCACCATACATCGCCCCGGGCCCGGCGGTGCAGTTGCTGAACCCCTAACGCAACCCAGCCTGGGCTGGGTTACTTGGGGGGCCTTAGCACAGCTGCACGGTGGTACCCCCCCGGACCAACACTGTTGTACCACCTGGTACCCACGTAGGGGCCGAAGCCACTCCATAGGTACCGTAAATTAACGAGCCTCGGCCGGGGCCCTAAAGATGTTGGTAGAACCCCTTTGCACCCAAAAACCACCCGTGAAATAGTCGTATGAACTACTATAAATTTAAGCTGCTTTAATTTGAAAAAAAAAAGTTTTCGTTTGCCCTACTTGTATGGAGTACAGTCGCGTACAAAATTGATAACTTCATATGATATTATTGTGAAATATTTCGCTTAATATATAATATACCTACTCGGAAGGCGCCAATAATTGTTAGATATAACATAGAAATGTATAATGCAAATATTTTTTTTATTTAGGATAATCTGCTTATAATCTGTATAGAATATGACAGTACTAGTCCACAAGGGTTTCTCACACTGACAATATTGTATTTATTACTAATATTGTAACTAATATTACTAATATTGTAATTGTTACTTGTTTATATCTAATAAGTGCCATTTTTTATACATCTATGACATTGCTGTGATTATACCAATGAAACAACTGTGATTATTATGATTAAAACTTTTTTGTAGTAGTAAGTTTTTAAGACAATGACAAATATTCTGATTGTTTACACTTTAATAGGTACGTAATTTAATTAGTACTATAGTTATATTCTATATAAGTAATTAAAGTTTTTGATATTGTTGGTGTCGGATTCGTTTATAGAATTTGTGATTTTAGAAAATGCACTCAACCTATCACTGAACTAACCATCAAACTGAATGAACTAATCCCATACCAACACATATTAAACTAACTGTGATAATTGTGATCAAAACTAATTGCTGTGATATAAACATATATGTACTGAGATTTATACTTGAGATTTTGGGTGCAAAGGGGCCCTTCTTACTTGGGTGCAAAGGGGCCCTTCTTATTTGGGTGCAAAGGGGCCCTTCTTACATCTATCGGGCCCCAGCGACCTCACCTGCTAGTGGCGCACCTGCTGATTAACGGACGAGGTTCGTATATTACGGTACCCATGTGGTGGCTTTGGCCCCTACGTGGATACCAGGTGGTACAACAGTGTTGGTCCGGGGGGGTACCACCGTGCAGCTGTGCTAAAGCCCCCCAAGTAACCCAGCCCAGGCTGGGTTGCGTTAGGGGTTCAGCAGCGGCACTGCCGGGCCCGGGGCGGTGTATGGTGCGGCAGGCAGGGGTCCAGTGGGGGCGAAGCGGAGTCTAGTGTGGGTGGTGTGGGTCGATTCGCCGGTCAGGGAGACCCTTAGCAACGGCGTTGCCGCGGCCGCCCGCAACATAGTCATGGGGCCCGCCTGGGACCAACCACCCCAGTAGGCTGCCCCACATGTTGCGCATAATCCTGTTGTGGGGTCGCCGCTCCGGGTGGTAACCGGTGTGGGGTAGCGGCGGCCTTGCATCAGGGGGGTTTGGGAGCCCTTCCGTCCGGCGGGTCGGCTCCGACCTAACCACACGGTTCTAGACGAAGCTAGCCTCTGCACTTTGTCACTTACTGCCGCACCAAATATCGCCCTGTCTTCACGCTTCCCCATATTTCACAATGACAGTGCAACAAGAGAATAGACGGTACACAGCGGCCCCTAGAAACCCCACAAAGTTGACTTCGTTTGAGGTGGAGTTCGCGAATATCCGCGGACTCCATGCAAACCTCGATACCGTCCACCATCACCTGGAGTCGGCACGGCCTTCTGTGATGTTCCTAACGGAGACACAGATACGCCGCCCTGACGACACGTCGTACCTCTGTTACCCGGGCTATATCATTGAGGAACAATTCCGCGATAAAGCCGGGGTGTGCGTGTTCGTTAGGGCGGATGTTTGCTGCCGCCGGTTGCGCTGTCTGGAGAGCCCCTCCTACTCCGTCCTTTGGCTGCACGTGGATCATGGCTCCATGAGCCAGATCTACGTGTGCGTCTATCGCTCCCACACAGGGGACACTGGGACAACAAGGCTTTTCGAATACCTCAGCGAGATGGCTGACGATGCGCAGGTGCGGTTCCCGAACGCTGACCTGGTTTTCCTGGGGGACTTTAACGGTCATCACGTTGAGTGGCTGGGGTCCCTTAGGACCGATCATGCGGGACGAACCGCCCATGCATTCGCTCTCTCCCACGGGCTGACCCAGATGGTACGGGGGATCACCCGGATACCTGACAGGTCAGACCACACGCCCGCCTTGCTGGATCTACTGCTGACGAGTCGCCCAGCCGAGTACAGTGTGTCGGTACGCGCCCCACTGGGCACATCCGACCACTGTGTGGTGCACGCCAGCTTCCAAGTGCCACCGCCTGCTCGTGCTGAACAAATGACTCGACGACTATGGCACTACTCGTCGGCAGACTGGGACGGTCTCCGCGATTACTTTGCGTCCGTCCCGTGGAGCCAGCGCTGCTTTGTAGGGAAGGCGCCTTCGGATAGCGCTGCTGCCATTGCTGGCGAGATCAGTCTAGGGATAGAATATTATATCCCTTTCACTGATGTCGCCAGCATCCGTAAAGCTCGCCCCTGGTTCGGGCGTGAATGTGCCGAGGCTGTCCAGAAAAAACAGTCGGCATATCGCGCCTGGGTCAGGGCTCGGGCGGCACGTGACCCGAACGTGAACCGCTTCAAAGCAGCGTACAATCGGGCCACTAGGTTCAGCAAGAGGGCCTTCAAGAGAGCGGATGCCCAGCGCGTCGCGCGGCTTGGTCAGGAGCTCACATCCCATCCCACGGGCAGCCGTGGATACTGGCAACTGGCCAAAGCCGTACAGTCAAATTTTTGTCAACCCTCGCTGCCACCACTGCGTTTTCCTGATGGATCACTGGCTCACAAAGCCCAAGAGAAGGCGGACATGCTCGCAGACCTCTTTGCGGCTAATTCCCGGGTCGATGACCGTGGCCTGCAGCCCCCCGCCATCGCCAACTGTGGCCACACTATGCCTGATATTGTTATCAGGCAATGTGATGTACGGGCAGTGCTGCGGTCACTCGACACGCGGAAAGCCAGTGGCCCTGACGACATTCCGGCGGTGGTGCTACGAAAATGTGCTGCTGAGTTGTCTCCAGTATTAACGCGTCTGTACCGCCTGTCATACTCTACAGGCCTCGTGCCGGAGGCCTGGAAGGAGGCGAACGTACAACCGATCCCCAAGAAAGGGGATCGATCCGATCCAGGCAACTATCGACCCATAGCTGTCACCTCAGTCATTTGCAAGGTGCTCGAGCTTCTTATTAATAAGCAGCTCATGCGATACCTGGAGGATCACTCGCTAATCAATGATCGGCAATATGGCTTCAGGCCAAAACGATCAACGGGTGACCTCCTGGCATTCGTCACGCATGTATGGGGTGAGGCTATGGAAAAGTTCGGCGAGTCCTTGGCTGTTAGCCTGGACATCGCCAAAGCTTTCGATAGGGTCTGGCATGCTTCGCTCCTTTCCAAGCTTCCGGCATATGGTCTACCTCCTCAACTGTGCAGCTGGATTGCCAGTTTTTTAAACGAGCGCCGAGTGCGGGTCCTCTGCGATGGCCAGGCTTCTCGCTTTTTGCAAGTGAATGCCGGGGTACCGCAGGGGTCCGTACTGTCACCAACTCTCTTTCTTCTGCATATCAATGATATGCTTTCCCTCGGGAACATTCATTGCTATGCAGATGACAGTACATTGCACGGGAGTTACTCGGTTCGTCCGACGGCGGGGCGATCTGTGATAGAGGAGGAGAGACGACATCTCGTGGGTGATCTCGACCGAAACCTCGATAGTATCTCCCAATGGGGTGCCGAGAACTTGGTCGAGTTCAATGCCCACAAAACACAGGCGTGTGCATTTACAGCGAAAAAATCCCCTTTCCTTCCCCTACCCACTCTTCAGAATGCAATATTACCAATGAAGGACAATCTAGACATCCTTGGCATAGACGTTCGTCGAGAGCTCAATAACACAAAATACATTGAGAGATGTATTGGGCTAGCTTCGCGGAAACTAGGAATACTGAACAAGGTAAAGCGATTCTTTACACCGCACCAGAGGTGTCTGCTGTACAAAACGCAGATTAGACCCTGCGTTGAATACTGCTCTCACCTCTGGGACGGCTCCGCGAAGTATTTGCTGGACGCACTCGACGCTATGCAGCGACGCGCTGTTCGCATTATAGACTGTCCGGAGGTAACGGGAAGCCTTGAGCCGCTAGCCCAGCGCCGAACAATTGCTTCCTTGGCCGCGTTCTACCGTATTTACCACGGTGAGTGTTCTGAAGAGCTCTTCAACCTGATCCCACCCTCTCCCTTCCGATCCCGAACAACGCGTGCCGGGCAGAGATGTCACCCTCATACCGTGGAAACCGTCTTCGCGAGAACCGAGCGTTTTAAACGATCGTTTCTCTGCCGAACGATGGTGGCTTGGAACGCCCTGCCTGCGCACGTGTTTCCTCCAACATATAACCCTGGGCTCTTTAAGCGAAGCGTGAAGAGGCACATTACAGGGTCGTCAAGTTGAGGGCCACTCTCTATAGTATTCCTGTGTACTGTGAGAGTCGCCCTCAATTGCCAGACGTCGCCTCAGCTTACCATCAGGCGAGTGGCGTCAATTTGTCGACCTAAATATAAAAAAAAAAAAAAAAAAAAAAAATACAAGTTATGTACGTATTTGCAAGCTTTCGATTGTAATAAATAAGGATACAAATTATAAATGTTTGGTTTTTTTTTGTTTAATTATAACAGCTGGCATGAAAAACGTCTAATTGGAAGTAATATTGTATATTAAGCGGAATTTTTCACAATAATATCATATGTAATTACCAATTTTGTACACGACTGTACTCCATACAAATGTAGGGCAAACGAAATTTTTTTTTTCAAATTAAAGCAGCTCAAATTTATATATGACTATTTCACGACTATTTTTTGGCATAAACTTTAAACCGAAAATCGCAGGTGTTCCGGAGAAAGTTGAAGTTTTCAAATGTTCAAGCCATAATCCTCATCAGGTTACCTTTATATGTAGTGGGCGCGTGATCTCACCTGTCTGGTATCCGAACCGTCAGAACCCGTATACCGACATCTGCTGCAGTAGTAAGTGTGGTTAGATTATAGTCGACCCGCCAGACACGCATCAGGATTATCCTCGACCTAGTGGGGCAGCCTCCTGGGGGTGGTTGGTCCCATTTGGGGCCCTGTGTTATACGTTAGGTAAGGCGCTGTTTTAGGCGGGCGGCCAGCGGCGCCAAAGTTTCTAAGGGTCTTCCTGGCCAGGGCGGGTCGACCGGTCGACCCACACTTGACTGCAATACGCACCCACTCGTGCCATGCCTGCTGCACCACACACACATCGATCCAGGCCCGGCTGCACAGCCTCTGAACCCCCTTGACAATCCAACCTGCGCTGGGTTACTTGGGAGGCTTTATACCCCCTGGACCAACACTGGTACCCACTTAGAGGCCGAGGTATGGATTATGGATACCGTGAATTCATATTGCCTCGTCCGTTGATCAGCAAGTGCGCCGCTTGCAGGTGAGGTTACTTGGGCCCTGAAGATGTTAGAATGGTCCCTTAAACCAATTAGCGTTTTATTTTTTGCAGTAATTGGCAAGCGAATTGGTTTTTATATTTAGAAAAAAAATACGTTCAAACATGAAGATTCGTAAAAAAAAGGCGCTTCATAGGGTTCGCACACAGGCGCTGCCAGGGGTCGGCTCGACCCTGATTACAAAATTAGGGTCAGTGGTGCCTTGGTCAGTTGGTAGAACGTTCCTCCTGGAAAGGGATCAGTCGCTGGTTCGAGTTCGAGCCCACTATAGTTTTTGTGTTTCATATTGTAAAATTACCTACAAATTGTTTAAATGTTTTAGTAACGTACATTGATCACGTAATACTTATTACATCAGGTCACAATCATTAAAAGCCTATCAGGCACACTTTAATTATAAATACGAGTATCTAACTAAAAATCTTGTTACCCACAACGACAATATTATTTTTCTAATGAAATATCTTTCCAGGAAAATCCGAGAGGAAATCCCTCGAGAACGAAGTCTATCAGCAGGAACTTATTTAATTTGCAGCCTCTATCAACAAACTGATTACAATGGATGTTATTTATGTTAAACGTGAAAGTTCTGAACTTCATTTTACAGTCTAGAATTTCGTTTCTCTATATTCACTTACTAGATGTGAATGACTGCACAGGTCGTGATATTTTGTATCTATTAGATCATTGAAATCCCATTTATTGTTAAACTAGCGGTCACCCGCGACTTTGTCCGCGTGGTTTAAAACATACAATATACGGAGTTGGACCTTAGTCACAGAATAGGGAATAGTACTTACATACAGAACTTGCACTCCGACGTTAATTAAAGCACATTCTTTTGTTTACAGAGAACATAATTCGAACGTTACGGTTGACGGGAAAGTACCAGGATAATTTGACTAATAATTATGACGTTAATACCTCAAAATCAACTCTATGGTCCATGCCGTGTCACAAACAAGAGACAACCCTTACTGACTTACAACTTCAAGCTGTAGCTGACGTCACGTATTTTTTGCGATTGTTAGGCGAGTGACATAGGCCTGCCTTAGTTTGGTTCCCGGCGCCCGTAATTATTTTACCCGTTCCCGTCGCCCGTCGCTTTTTTATGTTATAGTGAGTTAACCTTAAATGATAGATTATGCCATCGCGGACTTAATTTTTTAACTTTTAAACAGGAACAATTCTTTAGTACATTATTTTAACATAACATTAACCGTTTGGCCAGCGCACTCAACGGAAGATCGTTTCAGCAGTGAAAGCTTCGCGCCTATTAATCGTAGCGTGATGTTATATATATAGCCTATAGCCTTCCTCGATAAACGCACTAATCAATAAATAAAGAATTTTACAAATCGAACCAGTACTTCCTGAGATTAGCGCGTTGAAACAAACAAAGTCTTCTGCTTTATAATTTTAGTATAGATTTAAAAAATCAACTTTCAAGTGTCCTGCACGGCATAGGTGTAACACAATGCAGTCCGGCAGCATGCCGGCAGTTCCGGAGTATTTTATGGCTTATGGTGGCACCGCATTGGTTTATTTTGCATTTCGTGCTTCTTGACGGCTGCGATGAATGTAAAGAACCGACGAAATTTTCCGTAATATCTAACAACTGCATTATTGAGTGGAGCGAAACGAAGCTCTATCTTAGACGACAAGTGTAAATCGTTTGTGTGCCAACTCCTTCGAAACGGCTCGACCAATTTTGACCAAATTTGGTATTCTGGTCAACATCATACCCGGGAGGGCATATCTCTGAAATCATGAAAATAGAGCATAAAAAAAATAAGAAAATTTGCTCCACTCAACATTTGCAATTAGTAGCATGCATTGCATACCTAGTTAAAAATACACGTCAAAAATTGACACAGCAACCGATTTCAAACTACCGAAATGGGACCAAATAGTTGTCGGAACCAAATACAAATAGGACCACTTGGGAAGTAGTAGCTTCCAATTAAAAAAACATTAAAATTTGTTTACCCAGTCCGAAGATATGAGGTAACAAACAAAAAAAAACATACAGTCAAATTGAGAACAGTCTCCTTTTTTGGAAGTCGCTTGAAAAACTAGTTTGCGGCCAGAAAAAATTACATACAGTCTTTGAGATTGGTAAAGGTATTGTGTTATTTACATAAACATTCTACCTACAGAAGTGGCGTGGAAACAACAATGGATGATTACCATAATCTTCGTAACAAACTGTCGGCTTCGATGACATCATGATGACGTAACATGATAGTTAATTCAAACTATTCAGTGCAAATCTATCTGAAATTACAGTGTCGAGCCCATTCAGTTTCTATATTATATGGAGGACTAGTGTCACCCGTTTTCTTCGTGGTGAATACTGAGCGGCTCTTATATATAGGTTGCCCAATATATGTTTGCGGTTCACTAGGGGCGCCACATTACATTAAAACACGTCAAAAACAAGATCTCAGAACAATAACCACAAACAATAATTAGTTCCATTTTTTGCCACGCGACAACTTAAACTGGGAAGCTGTAGTGACGTTACGTCATCCTCGACTGTTTGACTGTTCTGACGTGCAGAGTGGTTGTTAGTGGTTCAGACCGGTTATCAGCGCTCTATATATACGTAGTATAGAGATAGTTGCCCTGAGGTCCAGCCGCTATTTAATAGAGGAATACATAGTTTTGAATAACTTAAAATATTTGTGTACCTATTCAACTATTAGTTATTGTTTAAATAAGAAAAAGAACTACCTGCTAGGCCGAGATCAGCCGCTAGTCAATTATAATGATTTTTTAAGCTAGCTATAAATCTATTTAAAACAGAATATATTAGGATTATATAAAATTTGGACACAAGAATTCCGAAAGTTAATGGAAGCTATATTTAGTTTGAGAAAGTACCAACTTTGCAAAAATATATAGTTAGGTACCTACCTTACATTGAAACGATTTAAGAACGATTTTTCTTAGAGATGAAGATCAAATACGATGAGGTTTTCTGATGGATTCATCCCTGTGTGACAAGGGTCAAACCACTGTTCAGACTGGAGATGACAAAGATATTTGATTCCCGACACGTACTTTAACCTCTATCAGCAAGAGTACTACATCGTCCTTTGAATTAAAATTTGATTTATGTCCACAACTATGACTTATTTTTGCACACACATTGCACATTACAAAGGTTAAGCAACCATCGATAGGTCGTCACCCATCCTAAGGGATGGGTGACTATTTCTTGAGACATTGAGACCACGCCGTGCCTCCGAGAGCACGTTAAGCCGTCGGTCCCGGTCCGGTCCGGTCCGGTCATACAAACATCTATGGCAGTCGTAAGGGGTAGTTGGTGCCCTAAATCAAAAATCCGATCGGTCTAACTACAGAACTTCAGTATCGCCCGCGGGTTTAGGAGGTCAGATAGCAATCGCTTGACGTCAAATATCGAAGTTCACCCAAATCGCAGTTAGACCGGAAAGCCGAACTTAACTACGTTGGGAAAAGACTTAGCACATGATAACTATGACTTCTTTTTGTTAACATATACTTTACTTAAACAGTCGAACTGATTTTAATGCTTTATTGGTATGGAGACAGTTTGAAAACACGTTTGCTTGATGCGTAATACAAGCATGCGATCGAAGCCTCGAAACGCTAGTTACAAATGAAATTAGTCTCCCATAATGTGAAACGAACACTTTGAATCATGCAAGTGAAGTGCCCATCCGCTGTCTTGTTGTACTATAACGTCAACTTGGTAGTATACCGAACTAAACTTAGGTACAAAGTGCTGCCCTTGCGTTATAAAATCATGTGAACGGTACCCCAGTGTTACGAGAACTCATAAGTAGGACAGTTCATTCATGAGCCTTCAAAAGACTACTGAATTGGGTACACAAGTTTTATGAGATGGAACTTTACGTTGCGGACTCCTTAGTAGCAAAAATACTGTACAGTATTTACTTACAGTGCGATTATTATATGCTTTTATAAGATACTTGTCAGGTAACTAAAACTAAATAACTCAAGGCATCTAAAAGTGATTTTAAGTTCGAAAACATGATTGTTTTTCTTCGAGTTCCTTTGGTTGATTGTTCAGATATCACGTGGCATACCTAAACGTTCGTCAACAGCTCAATGATAAAAACTACATCGAAAGATGTATAGGGCTAACTTCGCGGAAACTAGGAATACTGAATAAGGTAAAGCGATTCTTTACACCGGACCAGAGGTGTCTGCTGTACAAGACGCAGATTAGACCCTGCGTTGAATACTGCTCTCACCTCTGGGACGGCTCCATAAAGTATCTGCTGGTCGCTCTCGACGCTATGCAGCGACGGGCTATCCGTATTATAGATTGTCCGGAGGTAACGGGAAGCCTTGAGCCGCTAGCTCAGCGCCGAACAATAGCTTCCTTGGCCGCATTCTACCGTATTTACCACGGTGAGTGTTCTGAAGAGCTCTTCAATCTGATCCCACCCTCTTCCTTCCGATCCCGAACAACGCGTGCCGGGCAGAGATGCCACTCCCACACAGTGGATAGCATGTTCGCGAGAACAGAGCGTTTTAAGCGTTCGTTTCTCTGCCGAACGATAGTGGCCTGGAACGCCCTGCCTGTGCACGCGTTTCCTCCCACATATAATTCTGGGTTCTTTAAGCGGAGCGTGAAGAGGCACATCAGTACAGTAGGTCGTCAAGTTGAGGGCCACGCTCTATAGTAGTGTGCTGTGAGAGTGACCCACAATAGCTAGACGTCGTCACGACTTACCACCAGGCGGGCGGCGTCAATTTGGCGAACCACATATATAATTAAAAAAAAACGTAAAATCGTTAAACAGATTTTATTGAATGTTGAGATAGTTTGAGACTAGAAGCAAGCATATATTAAGATACTTTATCCAGAAAGGTACCTAATAACTCCCTGTAAAAATGTGAACGGGAAATTTTTCCCATTGGGGTAGGCAGAGACTATGGAATTCCATTTGCTACGATCCTATACTTCTTTCGCTTCTTCCACTTTCATTACTATTTTCATGCACGCTCTCCGGTTATAGGTACTCTTGACCTGGCCTTTCGTCAAAACTTGTCGGATTTATAATACATTATGATGTAACTCACTTGTACAGTTATTCCCATGGATATTCCACAAATTCGAATTTGTGGAATATCTGTACAAGTGTTCTTAATGAAATGAAATGATTTATTTATTTGTATAGGTCACTAAATGGCTCTTACAATCTTCAGTAAGTACTTAAAATAAAAAATATCACTGCTTCCATATTTACATGTACTGCCAGATGCGCAAAGCAATAAGTAGAACCGAGAGAAAGAACCTGGGAAAAAAAAATCTCGGTAATGTATTACAATATGTTCCACCAAGTGCCGACAATCGAAAGCATAAATTATATGTCTCGGATTTGATCGAAGTACGTTCGCCAAGGTCGACCCTTCCTGCCTGTGCATCCATACCTGCCTTATGTATCTGTTTCTATATCTACTTATATCTATACATAAGATGGGAAGTATCTGTTTGTAATTTCGAATTAACAGCTTTTCGCTATACGCATATAAAAGTCTATCTATAACTAAGGTACCTATTTACAATCTTACGGTGACCATAATAGTTCGTTGAACGTACAACCTACGTGAGACTGACTGGTCCAATATTTGTTCGTACAAATATTGGACCAGTAGGACCAGAAGATCGTTCTTCAAATATTAGTATCGGAGTTTGGGTGTATTACTATGTATGTGCAATAAGTATATGACACAAGTATATAAGTGTGCTTTATCAGTTATTTAGCTCTCATAGAACATTCTTAATTTAAATATTTAGACAGAAATTTGAAATCTCATCGTAAGGACTCGGACCCACGGCCTTTCCCTAAAATCATCTGGATGATCTCAGGGATCTGATGATGATCTTTGCTTTATATTATACCTACATAATTATGAAAAATCAACCTGAAACATGATTATGAACCATAATTATGAATGAAGAATTAACCTTAAAAGCGCGATCTTTAAATTTCTAGATCGCGCTTTTAAGGTTAATTCTTCATTTAGTTTTTAGACTAGATGGCGTTTAAATAAAGTGATCGTGTGATGATCACTTTGAAGGTGATAATTAAACAGATACACAATGTATAACAATGGTATTCCAAACGTTTTAGGTACCTACTTAAATAATAATATGTTAACAGAGCAAGCCCATTTAGCAATATGCAATGTTATGATAGCATGCAAATTGTACATCATGTCTATAATAATTAAATATCCACTAAATTCATACAATTCAGGTAATTAATACACATATAATTTATGCTTTCGATTGTCGGCACTTGGTGGAACATATAGTAATCTATACTTATAATAAATCTGTAGAAGTGAAAATTATGTACATTGAAAATATTAAAAAAATAAATGGCAGGGGGTGTTACTAGACAGACACGGAACTCAAAAATGTGATTAAAAATTTTTTTGTCTGTCTGTCTGTTTGTTCACGCAAAAACTACTGGTTCGATTACGATGAAACTTGATATAATGATTCTTTAATATCCTGGGCACCACCCTGGGCTACTTTTTACCCCGGAAAAGTATTTACAATAAAAAACAAACTTAATTTTGCGGTTCGATCCCTAGACCCGATTACTGTACCAACCGCAAATAATAAGTTTGTTGTAGGTTACGTCACCCGCAGTGGAGTTCACTAAAGGGTGCTGCACACGGCTAAGATACTAAAATATTTTATCTTAAGATACAATATCGGTCAACAGCTATACATAATAAATCAGTAACTGGTGACCAAGAAAGCTATAACACGCAGGCGGAGCTGCGGGCAACAGCTAGTACATTATAAAAATAAACTCACTTGTACACATGCTCCACAATCTGGAAGTGTAAAAAGGTGTTATTTTTACACTTCCAGTACATAGTTTACATTTATCACATAATTTCAAACAAAACAATCTTGAGGCTAACACAAAACTGACTTGAGTCCTGGTCTTGAGTCTGGTGGACTTGAGTCAGGTGTTGGAAATAGAAATTGTAGAGCGTGTGTACAAGTGAGTTTATTTCATAATCTATATATTTAATACGAAAATTTGTTTGTCTGTCCGTCTGTCGCGTTTTTCAATTATAATTAATAATACATACATTTGCATGAAATATTAAATATTCTTTTTTTTTTTATATATTTGAGGCGATACAAAGTTCGCTGGGATAACTAGTGTATAATTGATACGCAAGTTACAAACCATTTAACCACCCTGGAGTCTGGAATAAAACACTCTTTTCACTAGCCACTCCTTTAGAGCTGCAATACATCTTTTTTTTTGAACATCTCTCACAATGTCATCTAGCCCAAATTAAGCTAATATAAGCTTGTGTTATCTGTTATGGGATCTAGACGACTGATAAACATACTTATATATTTCTAAATACATACATATTCGACCTACGCCTACTACTACCTTTTCGTCCTTCAAATTCTATCCATCCAAAGGTTGCCTGGTAGAAATTGCTTTATGCGATAAGGCCGCCCATTGTACTGCTCATATATGTACCTATGCTCTGTGTATGTAGATATATTAATAATGTAATGGCGTACAATAAAGTGTATATAAATAAAATAAAAAAAATACATATTAAGTATATATAGAAGACATCCAAACTCCGAAACAGATATTTGTGGACCACACAAATGTCTGATTCGACCCGGAATCGAACCTGTGACCTCAGGGACGGCAGGCGCATACTCATACCACTGCGCCACCGAGGCAGTTTTAGTTAGATTTTTGGCAGTGCTTTTAAGTTTTCAGGGATCTTACTTAAAGATATTTCACAAACATTATGTAAGATTTTTTGCATCTGGGTCGTTCTAGGAATAAAGACATTATTCCGGATAATGTGTATAAAATAAAATATTACATAATGCCTCTCTTTGTCTCGTATGATAATAATCAGATTTTCCCAATTTTCGTTATTTTAAGGGTCCTTTAAAATTTACCTTATAACGTCAAACAATGTTTTAACTTCGAACACCGCACACCTTTTACCAGTACAGGATGTAAAAGACAGTATTAATTCACTTTTCAATATACTTATGTCTCTGTACATTATTCTAAGCGCCAAAAGGTGTAGACGCAATTAGGGAAGCGTCGCGTCGAACATCACATAAAAGCATGGTGCTGGAAAATAATTTGAATTACATTTACCTGATTTTCGCTGTGGTTTTAATTATGGTTCACGTTACATACTGAGAGTAAGTTATTAATTTGGATGAAAATATGGGCGTGTATGAATGTGTGTGTACCTATCTACTGTGTGAAGGTGTGTGGAATGAAGGTAGCAATATTATGTCCTTTGAAACTATACTTATTACAGTTTTCACTTATGACTAAACAGGATCTAATCGTACGATACGGTATCTTATAGTTTCCTGACGTTTTGGTTCTTGAGCACTACCTACGAGCAGTCATCCATTGAAATTTTCACGGCATTATTTTTGTAACCCGTGGAGGTTACAAAAATTGATACCTACCATCGAAATTCATACAATAAAACTAACGTAAATAGATATACCCTGCCGGTAGACTTAGATCATCATAACATAGTATAGGTACTTAAAACAAAGTCGCTTCCGTTACCTATGTAAGCTTAGATCTTTAAAACTACGCACCGAATTGTGATGCGGTTTTCACCAATGGATAGACTGATTCTCGATGAAAGTTTTGGTGTAAATAAATTGTCAAACGGGTGAAGCCGCGGGCGTCCGCTAGTAATACATAAAGTTCAATAAAATATATTTATTTGACAAATGAATTTTATAAAAGGAACATCAAGTAAGTATTCCAGAAAATTCCATTATCTATCTTAGCCAGATATAAAAAGTTAACAACGCTGTAACAACATTATGTCAGACACAATTTGCTGCAAAACTTGTAAAATACAGCGGACAGAGACTCAACAGGCTATATAGATAATATACTGTTATTCTCCTATAAATTTGTCAGATTTTCTCGTTGGCCCTCAGCAACTTGATGTATTCCATTGTTTGCGGGTAGCGAGGAAAATAAAAGTAACAAATATGTTGTAACTTTACTCGATCGTTTGTAGTGTTATTTTTCTAAGCAGAGCTTGTGATCATGGGCGTAGCCAGGTACAGGCAGGGGGGGGCAGCTGCCCCCCCCGTACGAGTCTCTACTCTATGTTATAGTATAGCATAGAATACTCATAAACCCGTTTGTTAATATTTTAAAATAAATCAAATAAGAAAGGATAAGAAACGAAAAAAGCAAAAATCAAAAATAGAAGCAACGCGGCAGTATCGCATCTCAAAATGTATTCACTTCCTGGAAATTTTACGCGGGATGAGATGACTATACTGCTCTTTCTGTAGGGGTCACCACCTGGTATACTCGTAGTACTTGTGTCGAACACGACAGGCGAGGCCGGGAAAAGTAGTGCAAAAGTGCAAGCACATTTAGTTGAAGAAATAATCAAATTCTTTCTCATTCTCATCTGTGGATTCTGTGGTGCAAGTGTCGCCCGTTGCGTACCTGCATCTTTGTGCAATTTCTGAAGAGCAGTATTAATTAAAAATGGGATAGGTATATGGAAGTTTTTCAAATGTATGCTTTCAATTTAGTCTTGCCATCATCAGCCTGCGAGGAGCTCCTGGAGACCCTGGAGCGCCACTGAACCTATGGGGGCGCCCGTTCCTTGAGGTCAGAGGTAAACTCCGACCTAGGGCGCTCCCACTGATCCAGATTCTCCAGCCGGATCAGCTGGAGGGGGGCTTGGGCTCTCTGTTTCTGACGAGCGCGGAGGAGCACATACCTCCGGGCATGGCTCGGTCTTAGACGCCCAACGCGGATAGCAGCGGCGAAGACGACGTACCCGAAGTCAGAGAGTTAGGAGCAGTGGTACTTCGGCTCAGTCGCCGGAAAATCACCACCCCTGGACCCGATAGCATTCCGGGTTGTGCATGGGTCGTGGCTCTCAATGAACTCAGGCCTCGACTGCTCGGCGGGCTCTTCAGCGCATGCCTCGAAAGGGGTCAGTTTCCCAAGGTGTGGAGGACGGGGAAACTGGTCCTGATTCGGAAACCGAGGCGGCCAGCGGACTCACCGTCCGGCTACCGGCCGATCGTATTGCTCAAAGACCCTGACAGAGGAAGCAGGGGCAAGGTGATGCTGGTGGTGTCTCTTGACATCGCCAACGCCTTTAACACCTTACCCTGAAGCTGCGTTAGAGAGGCACTGATCTACCACGGAGTGCCTCTCTACCTCGGTCGTATTGTCTCTTTTAGTGCGTACCAGAGGCGCTTGGCAATCAAGCACGGCCGCAATGGACGTCGTGCGGCCGCGGCCTGAGGCCGCGGATTTAAAAAAAAAGGTCTTGACATCATGGGGGAGGGGGGACTCTAGGTTTTACCACTTTAGTGGGGGGGGGTGCTTACCCCTCCCCCGATTTATTTTAGGATTAGGTCTGCCCCCCCTTTGATGGAATCCTGGCTACGCCCTTGCTTGTGATATGAGTACTAGATAAACTGTCATAAATACTTATACATACATATTATATATAGGAAACATCCAGACTTCGGTACAAACGTATATGCCATCACACAAAGTTTGCCCCGAACGGGAATCGAACCCGAGACGAGACTCCGACGTCAAAAGCGGATGCACTAACGACCACGCCACTGAAGCAGTCTTAAAGTGTTATAATAATATCTAACCTAACACAAATTCATTCAGGACCCATTGGAAGGTACCCAAAAAAAATTATATTAGTCCAGGCGTTTAGGAGGCGGTGGGTGACAAACACACACAAACGGTATGTTTGTGTGTGTTTGTCTAGTGAACCCCGCAAACATTTTACGTCCACAGCAATCGACTTGGATGAATTTTGTTCCAGGAAAACATAAAAAACATAACTGGACGTAGTAG
This sequence comes from Nudaria mundana, assembly GCA_963556515.1. Lineage (NCBI taxonomy): Eukaryota > Metazoa > Arthropoda > Insecta > Lepidoptera > Erebidae > Nudaria > Nudaria mundana. The sequence goes on along the minus strand of OY748289.1, from coordinate 19,226,652 downwards.
ATATCTAAAATCCATTGTGTAAAAAAGGGGAAGTCCGGCAACAAATCAGTCAGGTGTTTCATCATAATGATGTTTGAAAATATTTTTCTAAGCGGTTGCTCTTATATAATTATCTCGATCCAAGAGATATCTCCACTGGACCTTATTATATGCCAACTCATAAAACTGTGTTTAATTTGGATTTATTTCACAAACGTCCGCGTCGGTTCGGTTTATAGCCTAATTAAATTACTCGCAAGTACATTAAAAATTGCAAAGTTTACGAGTTTATTATAATAACTAGTACGGTGTCTTGCGCGGTGCTTCGCGCCGCACCACGCCATAGGTTTTGGCCTATAACTTTTGACCCCTTAGGGCTAGGTCAAATTTTCGATTTTTCGAACAACCATCATTGGAGCATAAGCAGTTCTCGAGAGCTAAGGGGGTCATTCCCCATTTCTATAATTAGATAGTTGATACCTGCAGCTCCTTCTGCGTGGAATCTATTCTAATATTATAAAGAGGAAATATTTGATTGTTTGCTTGCATTGAATATGATCCGTAACTACTGAAACAATTTCGAAAATTCTTTCACTAATATGTAGGTACATTATCCCAGAGTGACATAGGCTATTTTTTATCCCGGCAAAATGTACCCGTGGAAATTGGGGAACGAGAAAACTAAAAATTTATCAGATAATAGCTCGATAAATTTACTTAAACTGAAACAAAACCTACCTATTAATATTGTCCAGGTTTGATGATAATTAACACGAGTATGTAAAACCGCCAGAGAGAGATTAACGTGTACCTACGGAGTACAGACTCTACCAGACAGACAGCCAATTAATCTTTTATTTCGCTTTCACTCTTTTAATATAAATATATATATGTTTAATATAAATAAATGTATCTACTATGCTGTTGTACGATTTACCGTTAAATAAAAAGGAATGCTTATTCTTAAAAATGGACTTTCGCAACCGGATCACGAGATCCATCCACGAAAACCCCTAGGGGGTTGTTTTTTTCTTTTCAGCCCCTTTTGCAGTAAACCTAATCGATTAATAGCACCAATGACAATTTGTCAGTTGTTAAATATATTGAAAGGCCGTGACCGAAATTATAAAAGTTATTTTGCTCCCAAAGATATAGTTTTGTAATACAAATTGTAAATAAAATTGACCGTAATAGGACAGTAGTATTTTCACTTGGAAAGTTGCATGTAAAAATTTAAAAAATTCCTAACTCAAAATTTCGAATTATCATGAGTATGCCGCTTATGCTCGATGACAACGGAACCTTTTAACTACAAATAATGACAATTTAGAGAAAATCGTTCGACCCATTTTTGAGAAAAAATGAGAAAAGAAACCTGTCTTTGGCGGTTTTATGAGTTGTCCCATAATTAAAATACACGTTTGTGCTAAATTTAAGCGAAATCGGTCGAATGGTATCTCTCTCTGTACAAACATAACCACTTACATACAGTTTTCAGAAATCACTGTTTTCGACACAGGGGAATTCAGGGATCAAAACACACAGTAAACTCAAAATTTCAAAATCGATTTCATATAGATCACAATACCACAGAATAGGGAATAGTAACAATGCTTCCACTCTAAGAATACGTAGGTCACACTATAAGTTTTGCGTAACTTAAAAAAACAACATGTTAAAATCAAAATATTATGTTTATTGCTTTTCAAAATACTCTCCTTTACATTTTTTCATGCGATCGAACCATTTTTTAAAACAGGAGGACCACAGATCTGAAGGCATGTTTTCTACTTGCTGATTGAACGCTATCACTGCCTCTTCGGAGTTGGTAAAAGTGAAACCACTCATCAAATCTTTGATTTTGGGGAAAATACAAAAATCACAGGGTGCTAGGTCGGGGTATGCGCAGGATGGGTGACGAGTTGTACTTTTTCGGAAGCTAAGAATGTCTTTGTTTTGTTGGCCGTGTGTGAAGAAGCGTTGTCATGATGTAGGAGAACGCGGCTTTTGGGTCGTCTTTCGCGAACTTTTTCTAACACCCTGGCTAAACAAATGGTAGCATACCACTCGGCATTAACACTCTTTTGATCTCAAAGTGGAATTGTACAGATGGGACCCGTAGCTGAGAAAAAAAACGCGACCATTTTTTACCAACGTTTCTCGCCTGCCTCACTTTTGTTGGCTTGCTCTCTTTTTCAAACACCCATTCACAAGATTGCTGTTTTTTTTTCGGGTTCAAAACAATAAATCCACGTTTCGTCTCCTGTGACAATGTCATAAACAGCATTAGAATGTCCGTGGTCGTACTTCAGTAGCATCTGTGAGCACCATTCCACGCGAGCCCGCTTCTGCTCCGCTGTCAGTTCATGAGGGATCCAACGACAATAAAGTTTCCGAACTTTCAATTCTTCCTGTAAAATTTTCTGGATTTGACTCATACCAATCCCCAATAGTCCTCGAATTGTCTCATAGGTAATCCGCGGGTTTTCTTCAATTAGCCGCTTAACAGTAGCCACATTATTTTCGTTGACGGCAGTTGAAGGCCGCCCTTCACGAAATTCGTCATGTAAAGAAACTCGACCTCTCTCAAATTCAGCAAACCATCGCCTCACGGTGCTCAAACAAGGTGCTTCTCTCCCAAAAGCATTTTGAAGACGAGCGGCACAGTCTTGCGGAGAGAGAGAACTTTTAAAATCTTAAAAAAAAAAATTCGAGTTAATTCCATTTTCGTTGCATACGTAGAACTTTGATGTGTGATTAAAAACAATTGACAAATGATTTCCCGCCAATTGTTTTTATTTATTACTAAGAAGGTTGCAACGTTTAAAAAAATATAACATTCGAAATTCAAATAGTTCCGATTAGCTAGAAGTGCAAAACTTTTAGTGTGCCCCATGTATAAGTGAAAATAAAAACAATAAATTCTTTACCCTATTATCTTGAGGCAATATTTCAATGAGTGCTTTATCCACCTATAGTTTTATTTACTGTTTATGTACATCTTGATAGAACCTCTTACTGAGTACATTACTGGAGATAGGCTAGGCTCTCTCAGCCAATATCGTAAAATATCGTATCATTTGTTTTATGCTATGCCATCAACAATGAACTACGTATGGTAAATAACAATTTCCTAACCTTACGATACCTACATCTAACTAAATCATTCGGCGTATTAGAAAAAAGGAATAACCTCAAGTATTTTATTATGTATAGGTATTTTGTTTTTCAGATAATCTTTCCAGCATCTTTGATAGGATTCACCGTTTGCGAGAAGAATCCAAATTACCGAAAACGTTGACCTTTATCCTTGAATATCTTTTTAAGCACAGCCCCTACACTAGAGGACTTTAAGTATGTTCATCTACAACTATTAAGGTATAATTTTACAATTTCAAAAATACTACAGGAATTATTTCCCCTGATCGATAATTTTCGACGTTCCTTACTCGGACTAATTCCCAATTCTGTGGTACAGACGTCGGGCATTTTTAGTCCTACGTGACTAGTCATCATTCCAGATGGAGTCAAGAGTCACGTTCACCTGTCAATGTAATAATAGACGTGATTGTTACCTCAGTGGATGCTGAAAGTTTGATTTTGCTTTTTCAACATCGCGCTATAGACTCATGTATTACTTAGGTACTTTCAAATACGAAGGCATTATTTTCCACATAAATAAACCGAATTTCTACTCAATATGTTATTTGGATAGTTTTTTGTGGATCACTAAACGTTGTGAACTACTTCTTATCTCTGAACAAATATGAAAGATGGGTTTTGTTTCATTTCACCCTTTCTCGGGTGAAAGCAACAGGTACGTAAAATACTAAAGTAAACATTGAAGAAGTTTGTTGAGAAATAAAATATATTTTCATAATACAGATGAAAGCCTTTCTTGGATGTTTCCCTACACTTATATTGCTATCTACGTATACTTAATTGTGTAGTACGTACGTTAGTTTTGTTAAAGAAGGAAATAAGAAGAAATTAGGCACATGTATAATTAGGTATACTTATAGCATTATAGGTTTGTACAGTTCGCGAGGGATAAGCCGAGCTTTGCATTTGTGTGAGTGACCACGAAAAGTAGAGTAAAAACTCTTTTTGTAGCTGTGTGTATAACACATGTGTGTGGAGCAACAATCACACTACACACAGCGACACACTGGTCCTACGTCTTACGACGGCGACGTCCACGGGGCGTAATGTTCTAATAAAAAATCTCGGACATAACAATTTTATATATTATCTGTGTCAGAAAACGATGTATGACATTTCTTTCCCCCGTGCTCCCCGCACTCCTCCCCTTTATGGCCCTTTTGACGTTACGGTTCTGCGTACGGCCGCCATTGCTGTTTATGCTGTTGATAGTCGTGGTTAAGTTGATTAATTCCGTACCTACACTTCAAGTCCACATAAGCAGTGATATTTAATCCTCAGATTTTCGAATGCATCAAGAAAGAGGTAATTGTAATGAATAATTTTATTCAATAATAGTTATTTACCAGTACTAGTAAGTCAAGTATAATAATATAATTTACTAAATTTTGTGAAAAATTAATTAATCTTTGTATATTGCTTCTTCTTCTTCATTGTATCACTGCTGAGAGGATCATGACCACACACATATTACTCGTCTTAGGAAGAGTAATATGTGTGTGGCAAATTGGCGCGATTTTCCATGGTGTGGACTGTTTTGTAGAAACTGTATATTGCACACTCTTACCTATATTAATTAAACATTTCTTTTCAGGTGTCCACTTGGACTAATAATAAAAAATACTGCAGCATCATTTTTGATGAAATGTCTCTGGAATCTGGATTGACATTTAATGCGAATCAAGATAGGATCTATGGGTTTGCTCACCTATTACAGAGAACCCCAGATTATGCTGATCATGCATTAGTTTTTATTATTAAGGAAGCAGTATTTAAATGGCAGCAAGTAATTGCATATTACTTTTGTGAAGGTGCAACAAAAGGACCAGAGCTGAAAAATATTTTAAAATGTATTGTAAAAGCTGTAGGAGAAACAGGGTAAGCCCTTCCTTCATTCCTTGGTCTGATATTAATGCAACTGGAATAAGTTCCAGTTGCATTAATATCAGACCAAGGAATTTCTTTTCAATCAGCCTTGAAGAGTTTACAGGAAGAGACAAGAAGAGAGCAAATCCTATCTGAAAATCATACAGGTAATAAGTTTTTAAGATTATAGAATGGGTTCTTGATTGCGGTATGTGTCTACAAAATCAGTGTAATAATTTGTTTTTAACTTTTTTATTTCAGATGAAACAATAAGGATTCAGCAGTTTTCATTAAGTGTAATATACGACCCACCGCATCTTATTAAGGGGATAAGAAATAACTTTCTTACAAAAGATATCTCTTTTGGTGGCAAAAGAGCCAAATGGTCTGATATTATTGAGGTTTACAAGACAGACTGTGAACATGCAGAATCGAGACTTCTCCACAAACTGAATGATGAGCATATACTTCCAGAAAAGATTAAAAAAAATGAAGGTTTGTCATATAATAATAATCATGTCCCCGTGACTGAATTTAGGTTATAGAGGCCAACCTCAACGGAGATTAGCCAACTACGCAGAAAATATTATAGTGGACCAGTGTGTGCGCTGCCACAGGTGCACTCTCTATTCACTCACACTCATAGTCCGATGGGACCGGACTGGGCAATCCGACCGGAGAGACGACCGGAGAGAGATCAGGCGCAGAGCTAACGACTTTACGTGCTTTCCGAGGCACGGAGCGAGTGATCATTCATTTATAATACGCACATAACTTGTCATATTTATAATAAGCACATAACTTGTCATATTACGTAATTAATTTATAATACGTACATACGTCAGAGGTGCGTGATGACTTAACATAACAAATAATTAAAATTAAATCATTATTTGGTGAAAACACTAATACGCAAAATAAAATTCATAAGAATTGTGATTTTCTTGTGAAAGAATCATACTGTGATGCTAATTTTATGTTGGAGGCAAGACGTGAGCGGCTAAATATACAGTCTCGGGCTTATACTGCTGGATGGGTTATAAGAAAAGTATTAAAGAAAATGAATAACTGCAAATACTGCCAAAACGCTGTTACAGTGGACGAAGCGTCAGAGCTGCATAAGTGGGTTTCCCAAAGAGAATACAATTCAGTTAAAAATAAAAAACTCACTTATGCTTCTGAACAATTTATTATATTATTCGGAGAAATTTTAAAAACAACTAATACTTTTCTGCAAGTAAATGCCCACAAAGAGTGTATAGCCCAACAAATTTTTAATGTAATACAACAAAAGCTCATAAGATTTGAATATATTCAATGTGAGGCGCACAATAATTTAGCCGTTACCACGTTTTGCCAAATCGCAATAAAGTTGACTATATTTAACTGGTGTAACATAATTAACAAAATTTTAAAAGGGACTGATTTATTTAGACTTACCACTAGGGAAAATTTGCCAGAAATGTTCAGGAAGGCATTAAATAAATATATGAAAAGGATGATAAATAAAAATAAATGAATGAATAAAAGTTGTTTTTTTTATTTTCGTTTACCTATACACTATTCATTTTATTCAAGAGATTACAGTAATATTCCGTGATTCTTGAATAAAATTTACACTCCAAATATACTACGAGCGGCCGATAAAAAACTGGCTGTATGTCAAATTTCTTTGCCTTTTCTAGCACTCTCCTGTTCAGAAATTAAAAAAAATAAAATGTCACTCATCGTTTTCAGTTGGCCAATCAGAAAACAGACGCTACGTCCTACGGTAGTTGTTTGGCACATGTCTATCTGATACGTAGTATCTCTATTAGATCTGTGGCGACGTCTGACGTTCACATTATCTACGCGCTATGACACTTTAAACGGTGTGACAGGTTGTACGCGTGGGATAGCATAGGAACACGCGAATCTGGTGCGTAAGACAGCGTGGTGAATGACCAATTGACCACTGTGTTCGTTACCATACAAATTGTATAGACCAGATCTTGTTCAGATGACATAATATATATTAGGTCCACACATACATTATAGAAGGTCTTTCTGGCAAGGAATTAGTAGTGGAGTTATTCCTAGAGGAATTAAATATTTTGTGTTTGACTGAAACATGAAAGATACCTTGGGTAAATGCAAGCCGAATGAAAGAATCATAATGTTAGGGGATTTTAATAGTCGGGTGGGAGTGGAGCGTGATGGATATGAAAGTGTTTTGGGTAAGTTTGGTTTCGATAGAGTGACTGAGAATGGAAAAAGTTTGCTTGAAGTATGTTTGGAGTGGAATCTTGTGGTAACAAACACTCTGTTTAACCACAAAGATATCCACATGTATACTAGACAAGAAGAAGAACAGAGAAGTATGATAGATTTTGTGATTGCGGACGACAGATTGAGAAAGACAGTGATGGATACCCGGGCTTATCGTGGCACTGGTGTCGAAACAGACCACTATATGGTTGTAAGCCGGTTAAGAGGTTTATTTAAACGGTGTCGACACTACGCCCATGAGTCTGGGACCGAGCTTGAACGGATAAAAGTAGAAAGCTTGCAAGAAAGGAATAAAAGAGAAGAATTTCGAAATAGCTTGAGAGAGAAGTATGAGAATATGGATGAAGAAGATGATATGGAAAAGTTATGGGTGCAGTTAAAGGAAGGACTTGTACAAGTAGCTGTGAAAGTATGTGGTGTCAGCAAAAGGAAAAAAGGACGCATGGTCAAAAGAATGAGTGTAGAGGCACAAATGGTTGTAGCGTGCAAGAAGAAAGCGTGGCTGGACTGGTTGGCAATCAAAGCCAATCACAGAATGAATAAGGTGACAGATGAGGATGTCTCAATAGCAAAAGAGGAATACAAGAAGCGTAAAAGAGAAGTAAATAAGGTGATAGCTAAAGAGAAAGAGAATGAAAGGGATGAATTTGATAGGAGGTTATCTGACAACTTCCAGGAAAATGTTAAACTTTTCTGGAAGTCTATAAGAACAGCCAGGGGCACTATCCAATCCTCGCAACTGGACAAAGTCAGAAACCACGATGGAAGCTCTCTGAGTGGGGAAGAAAGTGTTTTAAAGAGATGGAAGGAATATTTTGAAAGTCTGTTTGAGAAAGAGGATGCGCAACCGGAATCTCGTATAGAGGACAAGAATAAAAGTGGGAATGAAGAGGAGAATGAAATAAGTGTGAAAGAGATTATGGATGCACTGAATGGCATGAAAGCTGGAAAGGCAGCAGGATATGACAGGATCTCGACAGAGATGCTGAAAGCAGGACAAGGCGTAGTATCAAGTCAGCTGTACCGCCTTTTTAACCTTTGTTGGAGCAGCGGTAGTGTACCAGGAGAGTGGTGCAAAGCCGTCATTGTGCCGCTGTACAAAGGGAAAGGGTCACAGCGAGACTGCAAAAACTACCGCGGGATAAGTCTGCTCAGCGTCGTCGGCAAGTTATATGCAAGGGTTCTGATTACTAGATTGACGAATGACACTGATGACAAATTGTGGGATGTGCAAGCTGGATTTAGGAAAGGAAGAGAATGCATGGATCAGGTCTTCTCTTTGCGCAGCATTGCCGATAAGTTCCTGGCAAAAAGACAAAAGGTCTACTGCGCTTTTGTAGACTTAGAGAAGGCCTATGATAGAGTGGTGAGGAGAAGGAGAAAGAGTGGAGCAAGTGAAAGAGTTTGTGTATTTAGGGTCCAAGTTTACAAGGGATGGAAGATGTGACGACGACATTGAAAGAAGGGTTGTGGCAGGAAATCAAGTGAATGGGGCTCTGCATAACTTTATGAAGAGTCAGAAGATTTCCCGGAGGGCTAGGCTGGCTGTTCATAGAGGAGTGCTGGTCCCTACACTTATGTATGGAAGTGAATGTTGGGTTTGGCAGAAGAAGCATGAAAGTAAAATAAATGCAGTGGAAATGAGAAGTTTGAGAAGTATGACTGGGGTGACATTGGTTGAGAAAGTGAGGAACAGCGAGATACGAGAACTTTGCGGTGTATCAGAAGATGTAGTGAGTAAGATAGAAAAAGGGATGCTTAGATGGTTCGGGCACGTAGAAAGGATGGATGAAAGAAGATTGACGAAACAGATACATAAGGCGGGCGTGAATGGACAGGCAGGTAAGGGTCGACCTAGGCGAACGTACTTCGACCAAATCGGAGATGTTTTGAACAAAGGTCAGGTCAAGAGCACCCAGAACCGGAGAGCGTGCATGAAGATAGTTATGAAAGTGGAAGAAGCGAAAGAAGTATGCCAGGACCGTAGCAAGTGGAATTCCATAGTCTCTGCCTACCCCAATGGGAAAGAGGCGTGACCATATGTATGTATGTATGCATGTGTTTGACTGAACATTGGCTCAAGGAGAGTGAGATGATGTTCAATATAAACAACTACAATATTGCAAGTTGCTTTAACAGGAAGTCTGCGATTAAAGGTGGCTCCATGGTCTTAATTAAAAATGGTCTCCGCAGCAAAGAGCGGTCTGACATAGTTAGACTTTCTGTTGAGCGATGTGCTGAGGTGGCCTGTGCCGAGCTTGACCAGTATATAGTAGTTTGCGTATACAGTCCACCTAACAGTAATTTTAGTGTATTTACCAAGGTCATGGACCAGGTTCTAGGGGTTGCGTCAAATAATAGGAAGAAGTTAATTGTGTGCGGAGACTTCAATGTAAACATCCTAAAACAGTGTAAGAAAAGTACTCAATTTTTAAATTTATTTGGTAGTTACAATATGGAAAATATTTTCTGTGAGCCGACTAGAGTCATAGAAACAGCAGCCAATTGCCTGGATAATTTTTTTACGGATGGTGAGTGCTTAAGCAAGTCTGTAATTAGTAAATTGCCATCAGATCACTGTGGTCAAATAGTATCCTTTCCCAAGAGTAATAATAGTCAGTATAATGAGAAAATTATGTGTAGGCCCATAACCTCTAATAGAATTAAAGAATTCAAAAACTTGTTCGAGAAAAAGCTTAATTCTACAGTTTATATAGGTAAAAATCCTGAGGTCCATTATAATAGTTTATTTGGTACATTATCTGATGCTTTTTGAGACACATTCAAACAAAAATGCCAAAATCGTAGTGTTAAAACGAAATTTTGTGAGTGGGCAACAGTAGGCATTTATAAAAGTAGACGAACGCTGTTTGATCTATATGCACAAAAACGATACAGATTTGATAAAAGTTTCATTGAATATGTTAAGAATTACTCCAAAGTATTCAAAAAAGTATGTAGATAGGCTAAATCCATTCACATCAAAAGGAAAATAATTGAGGCTCCTAACAAAATAAAAGAAACATGGAAAGTTATAAACAAAGAGTCAGGTAAATGTAAAGTGAGGGATACTGTTACTAAAATTAAATTAGAAAACAAGAATATAACCTCTCCGAAAGGTATTGTAAATACATTTGAAGATTATTTTACCAACATTCCATTTAAAGTCACTTCTTCTGTTTATTCATGTGCCCACAGTGCTGTGGCCCTTCTCGAAAGTAATATTGGTTCTTCATCTAAATTTAACTTCAAACATCTTTCAACCCCAGTGACATCTTGAAAGCATTTAAAAATCTCAAAATTAAAAAGTCGGAAGATCACTGGGGCATATCAGTTAGCTTAATAAGTAATGTAATTGATATCATTGCACCTGACTTGGCACTAATTATTAATGAATGTGTAGATGAAGGTATATTCCCTAACCTAATGAAAAATAGTAGACTAATACCATTATTTAAGAAGGGATCTAAGTCAGAACTTGGTAACTACCGCCCCATTTCTGTTTTGCCAGCTCTGAGTAAGGTGTTTGAGAAAGTGATGCTAAATCAAATGTAAGTCCACTTCACGACCAACAATCTTTTCCACAGCCAGCAATTTGGCTTTACTCGCGGAAAATCTACCACCGATGCGGGAGTAACCCTTGTTAGCTTGATTTACGACGCATGGGAGGGAGCGCAGGATGCCAATGGGGTATTCTGCGATCTGTCTAAAGCATTTGATTGTGTTGACCATCAGACACTTTTACTAATGTTACATCGGTATGGTTTTGACAAAAAATCCTTAGAACTATTAGGATCTTACCTGACAGATAGGTTGCAGACTGTTCATGTGAACAACGTTAAGTCAAACGGAACTAACGTCAAAATAGGCGTACCTCAGTGATCAATTCTAGGACCTTTTCTCTTCTTGGTTTATGTTAATGACTTGCCTTGCATGATGGAGGCACAAGCCGGCATAGTAATGTTCGCGGATGATACATCACTTATATTCAAAGTAAATCGGCATAGTACAGATGCGAATAATGTTAAAAATATTTTAAATGATATTTGAAATTGGTTTCCTACAAACAACCTATTGTTGAATGCAGGAAAGACCAAATGCGTTAAATTTACAATACCCAATGTCAGACAACCAAACGTCCATGTCGTGCTGGGTAGCCAAAGGTTAGAATTTGTAAATAACACTACCTTTTTAGGAATAATAATAGATTCTAAATTACAATGGCGTGACCATATCACCATTTTAACTAATAAGCTTAGCTCTGCTGCATATGCTGTGAGACAGATTAGGCAGTTGACAGATGAAGCTACTGCTAGGTTAGTTTACTTTAGTTACTTCCATAGCTTGATGTCCTATGGAATTCTACTTTGGGGAATTGCAGCAGATATAGAAAAAAAAAAAAAATTACTAAACAGGGCAGTCCGTGCCACTTATTGTTTAGGTAAAAGAGATTCTCTTGGGGAGCGATTTAAAGATATTAATATTTTAACTGTAGCTTCCCAATATATATTTGATAACATACTGTATGTCAGGAAAAATATATCTAGCTATACTAAAGTAAGTGACGTTACAGACAGAAATCTACGTAATAAAAATAAACTACTCCCTCCGTGTTATCGGCTTAGCAAGGTAAGTCATTCTTTCAAGGGGGAAGGTATACGCTTTTATAATAAATTGCCTGAATCGGTCCTTTGTATGTCCGACAATAAATTTAAAACCTTTATAAAGACCACTTTATGTCAAAAAGCATATTACAAGACAGTTGATTACCTTAATGATAAAAGTGTCTAGCTTGAGCATGGTGTAGGCGCCTCCTAAAATGCCGTAATTGTAGGATATTTAGTATTTAGGCGACTATAATTTTTTTTTGTTGTATTATGCGCTCTTTTTGATTTTGACACGAGACCAATGTACATTCGTCCACATTTAGTATTAAGAAAATGTGTAAATGAGTCAATTATTTGAAAAGAGTGACTGAGAGTTTTATTGCCAGGTTCTTTCTCTCGGTTCTACTTATTGCTTTGCGAATCTGGCAGTACATGTAAATATAGAAGCAATGACATTTTTTATTTTAAGTACTTACTGACGTTCGTAAGAGCCATTTAGTGACCTATACAAATAAATAAATCATTTCATAATGTGTGCTGTACGTCGCATGTGAAGGATGAGTTTGCCCGTCGCCCGTCACTTGAAAGAGGACACATACGTTCACGTACACTGCACTCACACAAATGCAAAGCTCCGCTTATCCCTCGCGAACTGTACCTTCATGTACAAACCGTCACTCGGTGTGTGGTCGTTTGTTTGATATTATTTAACCAATATGCCAAGAAATACTTTTGGTCGCTCTTCTCTAAAATTCCACCTCTATTATCTAATACCTGAAAAATGTCTCCTGAAACTCCAACTAAGATCGATATGAATGCGAAGTTAATATCGGCGCCGGCGCATAGCTTCATTTGTGTGGTTATTTCCCTGGTGGTATCAATCCAATTTGATCGGGGATATTGTTAAGCTGATAAAATAAATACTTTATTACAATATAACAGCTGCGCTGTTAACAAATACTGTTATTTTACTATAGTAAACGTCCGCTGCTCCATCTACGTGGGTAATTTTCCTGTTCTGATTTTACAAAATAAATAGAATTAAAAATATGAGTTAGAAGCTTAGATCAAAAATACCTAGATTACCGATCAGTGCTTTAAAAACGGCACCACTTCACCTCGGTCATTGCACACTTGGGTGCTTCAACCGCTTCCGTACTAAGTTCCTATTCCGCTTGCTGACTCTCGAGGGATGCGACAACGGCGCTGTACATTGATACTTTTGTATTAATTATTACAAATTATTTCTATGTCAACCATTTGTACAATCTTGTTTATTTTATAGATGGTATTTGTAAGAACTACCTATATAGTATTCGAGTGCCAATATCTATAGTATGTTTGATCTAAGGTTCTTAATAATAAAAGTGTCTGGCTTGAGCATGGTGCAGACGCATCCTAAAATTTAATTGTAGCATATTTTGTACTTAGGTGACAAACAATTTTTTTTTTGCATTATACACGTATTTTGATTCTGACACGAGACCAATGTACATTCGTCCACATTTAGTCTTAAAAAATGTGTAAATGAGTAAATTATTGAAAAAGAGTGACCGAGAGTTTTATTGCCAGGTTCTTTCTCTCGGTTCTACTTATTGCTTTGCGAATCTGGCATTACACGTAAATATAGAAGCAATGACATTTTTTATTTTAAGTACATACTGACGTTTGTAAGAGCCATTTAGTGACCTATACAAATAAATAAATCATTTCATTTCATTTCATTTCATAAGGTTTTTTTTTTTTATATTGGGTTCGCCAAATTGACGCCGCCCGCCTGGTGGTAAGTCGTGACGACGTCTAGCGATTGTGGGCCACTCTCACAGCATACAATACTATAGAGAGTGGCCCTCAACTTGACGACCTACTGATGTGCCTCTTCACGCTCCGCTTAAAGAACCCAGGATTATATGTGGGACGAAACACGTGCACAGGCAAGGCGTGCCAGGCCACTATCGTTCGGCAGAGAAACGAACGTTCAAAACGCTCGGTTCTCGCGAACATTCTATCCACTGTGTGGGAGTGGCATCTCTGCCCGGCACGCGTTGTTCGGAATCGGAAGGAAGAGGGTGGGATCAGATTGAAGAGCTCTTCAGAACACTCGCCGTGGTAAATACGGTAGAATGCGGCCGAGGAAGCTATTGTTCGGCGCTGAGCTAGCGGCTCAAGGCTTCCCGTTACCTCCGGACAACCTATAATACGGATAGCCCGTCGCTGCATAGCGTCTAGAGCGTCCAGATACTTTGCGGAGTCGTCCCAGAGGTGAGAGCAGTATTCGACGCAGGGTCTAATCTGCGTCTTGTACAGCAGACACCTCTGGTCCGGTGTAAAGAATCTCTTTACCTTATTCAGTATTCCTAGTTTCCGCGAAGCTAGCCCTATACATCTTCCGATGTAGTTTTTATTATTGAGCTCTCGACGAACGTCTATGCCAAGGATGTCAAGGTTGTCCTTCATTGGTAATAATGCATTCTGAAGAGAGGGTAGGGGAAGGAAAGGGGGTTTCTTCGCTGTAAATGCACACGCCTGTGTTTTGCGGGCATTGAACTCGACCAGGTTCTCGGTACCCCATTGAAAGATACAGTCGAGGTTCCTGTCGAGATCAGCCACGAGATGTAGTCTATCCTCCTCAATCTCCAACCGCCCTGCCGCCGGATGAGCCCAGTAGCTCCCATGCAATGTGCTGTCATCTGCATAGCAATGAATGCTCCCGAGGGATAGCATATCATTGATATGCAGAAGGAATAGAGTTGGTGACAGCACGGACCCCTGCGGTACCCCGGCATTCACTTGCAAAAAGCGAGAAGCCTGGCCATCGCAGAGGACCCGCATTCGGCGTTCGTTCAGAAAGCTGGCCATCCAGCTGCACAGTTGAGGAGGTAGACCATATGACGGAAGCTTGGAAAGGAGCGAAGCATGCCAGACTCTATCGAAGACTTTGGCGATGTCCAGGCTAATCGCCAAGGACTCGCCGTGCCTTTCCATAGCCTCACCCCAGACATGCGTTACGAATGCCAGAAGATCACCCGTTGATCGTTTTGGCCTGAAGCCGTATTGCCGATCATTTAGTAGCGAGTGATCTTCGAGATATCGCATGAGCTGCTTGTTGATGAGGAGCTCAAACACCTTGCAGATGACTGAGGTGACAGCTATGGGTCGATAGTTGCCCGGATCAGACCGATCCCCTTTCTTGGGGATCGGTTGTACGTTCGCCTCTTTCCAGACCTCCGGCACGATTCCTGTGGAGTAAGACAGGCGGTACAGACGAGTTAGTACAGGAGACAACTCAGCTGCGCATTTCCGTAGTACCACCGCCGGAATGCCGTCAGGGCCACTGGTTTTCCGCGTGTCGAGTGATCGCAGCACTGCCCGTACATCGCATTGCCTGAGTACAATGTCAGGCATAGTGTAGCCATAGTTGGCGATGGCGGGGGGCTGCAGGCCATAGTCGTCGACCCGGGAATTAGCCGCAAAGAGGTCTGCGAGCATATCCGCTTTCTCTTGGCCTTTGTGAGCCAGTGTTCCATCTGGGTAACGCAGCGGTGGCAGCGTGGGCTGACAGAAGTTAGATTGCACGGCCTTGGCCAGTTGCCAGTATCCACGGCTGCCCGTGGGATGGGAAGTGAGCTCCTGACCAAGCCGCGCGATGCGCTGGGCATCCGCTCTCTTAAAGGCCCTCTTGCTAGATTTTGTGACCCGGTTGTACGCTGCTTTGAGGTGGCCCACGTTTGGGTCGCGCATAGCCCGGGTCCTGATCCAGGCGCGATATGCCGACTGTTTTTGTTGAACAGCTTTGGCACAATCTCGCCCGAACCAGGGGCGGGCTCTGCGGATACTGGCGACATCAGTGAAAGGGATTTAATATTCCATCCCTAAACTGATCCCGCCAGCAATCGCAGAAGCGCTATCCGAGGGAGCCTTTCCTACAAAGCAGCGCTGGCTCCAGGGGACGGACGCATAGTAATCGCGTAGAATTGGAGGGGTTCTCTAGGCAGCGCAACCGGCGGCAGCAAACATCCGCCCTAACGAACACGCACACCCCGGCTTTGTCTCGAAATTGTTCCTCGATGACATAGCCGGGGTAACACAGGTAAGACGTGTCGTCAGGGCGGCGTATTTGTGTCTCCGTGAGGAACATCACGGATCATCATCGGGCCGTGCCGTCTCAAGGTGAAGGTGGACGGCATCGAGGTTCGCATGGAGTCCACGGACGTTAGTGAACTCCACCTCGAAAAGTGAAGTCGTGGGGTTTCCTAGGGCCGCTGTGTAACGTTTACTTTTTTTTTATTGCACTGCCATTGTAGATTTTGAAGAGGAAGAAGCGTGAAGACAGGGCGACATCTGGTGCAGCAGTAAGTGACAAAGCGCAGGGGCTAGCTTTGTCTAGAACCGTGTGGTTAGGTCGGAGCCTACTCGCCGGACGGAAGGGCTCCCAAACCCCCCTGATGCAAGGCCGCCGCTACCCCACACCGGTTACCACCCGGAGCGGCGATCCCACATCAGGATTATGCTCAACATGTGGGGCAGCCTCCTGGGGTGGTTGGTCCCAGGCGGGCCCCATGACTGTGTTGCGGGCGGCCGCGGCAACGCCGTTGCTAAGGGTCTCCCTGGCCGGCGAATCGACCCACACCACCCACACTAGACTCCGTTTCGCCCCACTGGCCCCATGCCTGCTGCACCATACATCGCCCCGGGCCCGGCGGTGCAGCTGCTGAACCCCTAACGCAACTCAGCCTGGGCTGGGTTACTTGGGGGGCTTTAGCACAGCTGCACGGTGGTACCCCCCCGGACCAACACTGTTGTACTACCTGGTACCCATGTAGGGGCCGAAGCCACTCCATAGGTACCATAAATTAACGAGCCTCGTCCGTTGATCAGCAGGTGCGCCACTAGCAGGTGAGGTTGCTGGGGCTCTAAAGATGTTGGTAGAGCCCCTTTGCACCCAATGTGGTTAGAAGTATTTTGGACTAATTGTCAGAATTTCCGGGATGTCTGAATGTCCAAGGAGTAACTACAGGACTTCGATATATCCCATGGGTTGTGGAGGTCAGATGTCAGCGCTTCATGGAAAATATCGAAGTTCACCCGCATCGCAGTTAGACTGGAAAGCAGACCTCACCTGCTCACAACTCCATCTAAAACGCAAACTAAAATCAGGGGCAGAATTATAATAACAATTCTAGCTTTTACTTATGTATAAGCAATCTTCGTTGATCCCGAGAATAATGCCATGTCAGACAGCGTCACGTCGCGTCGCTCGTCCGGTTTGAGACGTGACGGTTGATGACTTAATCCAGGTGTGTCGGCAGTCACCTGTCGTCAGTGTACACAAAGTACCAGCCATAATTGATTTTAGATAGAATGTGGGTCTGCCCGGACTTAAGCGATTGTAAAAGGTATGTAACATCTGTCCTGGTTGTTGGAATTAAGGTTCGGATTACATAATGGTTATTGGTTTTCTATTGTATAATGTGCCCATACTTAACGGAAATAGGGGTCCCGCCTATTACGTGGGCAAAAATGTTTTAGTAAAATAGTTTAAAACATATACTTAAATATGTGGAGACAATATTTCCAGAACATCCTCGAAATGAACGCAATGTATGAGATCTAAGTAAACACGCGGTAACCTGCAAAGTTTTAATAAAAACGAACGGGCGAAGAACCACCATGTGTATATTAAATTTATAGGAACCGCTGCGCGCTACGTTTGGCCCCCTCACAGCTCAATAACTATTTAACAATACTATTTAAAATATATAATAAAGTAGAAAATATTGTGGAACTTTTCACCCATAATAGATCTCACTAATTCTTTTATCGGCGAAATCGACATCGACGTATTTATAATAATAATATTGAACTTGGCTACCGTTTCACATGTATGTTTTTGATGGGATGTTGATTACAAAAGACTAAATCGTTAACAGAACAGAGATTGCGTACATCTATTTTGGTTCACACATAAATGTCAACTGAAGCAAAGGTCGATAAATCGCTCAAACTGCCTGATCTGCACAAATAAAACTAACAAGCTCACACCTATGATTCCACAATGCAAGGTCACGTCTTTATGCCCGAGAGGGTAGACAGAGATATTTATTACACCCAAATTTCGCCTGTCACTATGAACGTCCACATAATGTAGTGAGCCTACTACCATTTTCAGGTAGCTATTATACTTTCCGTAGCATAAGTACATGCCAGAGCTTCATCCGTCTATTAGCATGAGCACCTGCGGTTCCATGCGTATAAAATAAATGAGAATTTGTATACGAGCGCGTCACATTTTCATAGGGTGTATTCAGTGAACCTTATAGGTGGTAAGTACAATTTCTTAGTCTGACGATTTGGAATTGATGCCAGCTTACATTATGTACCAAAAACAAAAAAAATCACGTTTGTTGTATAATATTCTGTTTTTTAGTATTTGTTGTTACAGAGGCAACAGAAATACATCATCTGTGAAAATTTCAACATTCTAACTGTCACGGTTCACGAGATACAGCGCAAGACAGACGGATGGACAGCGAAGTCTCAGTAAGAGGGATCCCGTTTTACCCTTTGGGTACGGAACCCTAAAAAAACGTTCAAGAGAATCTTGAGATTGAATCACAGATTGTGTCCCTTTCTTTTATGAAAATCGGTACCTATTTAAAACCTCTGCTAACATATTATGAATAAGATCCATTTTAACGGCATTTTAAACCTCTGAAAACTCATTATGAATAAGGAGCTAGTATACAGCATTCTTTAAGAAAAATATGGCTGTCGACAAGTGAGCAATAAGGAAAACAATCAATTGACGCTTCATCATCGCCAAGATAATTTGTTTCTGTTAAAAATATGTTCCCTGTCTTTCAGCATAGCAATATTGTGAAGTTATCCAATGTTATGAAGAGAATACTAAGAATAAAGAATTCATCATTAGTTTATATACAGGGTGTTACGAAAGGGTTATATCAACCCGAAGCCAGCATCATCAGCTGGTCGACCATAACCCGTTTCGATATATGGCGACCGCCAAAGAAGAAAAAAAAAGTTCATCAAAAAATTTTAAAAGATATTTCAAATCAAAACAAACGTGTCCCAACGCTACGGCTTGACGTAGCTACAACTAGACAATGAGCACGTGTTACGTATGTGTATGTACAATGCCCTTGGCGGTGGCGCGGGCGTCGCGGTGGTGTGGGCGTCCTTAAAGGATTATTTTTGTTTATGTAAATAAAATTTTGACCAACACATAGTTATGTTTCCCCAGATCCTCGTTCGTGGTTCGACAGGTGCACTACATGCAAGTGATAGTAAAATTACAATTACAGGAAAGGTTAATTTCTTGTGTAACAGTGCTAAATGCGGCTTCGACTCGACTGCGTACATAGTATTTTTAGGTATCAAAACTCACGGTAGGTACAACTCCCGGGCAGCCCTCAAATTGCCTTCTGATGCTCCTACACAAAGCATCATCTCGTAATACTCTTCGTTACTCAAAGCCATTACTACACAATACAATCACTATCACACACAACTTGACACAACTCACAAATTAACACACTAAACAATTATTTAGCTACCTCACTGCACAAAGCAAAGAATGCAACTGAATTGACCTGTGACCATGCTAAATGATTTTAAATAAAATTCTAGGAAACTTCGTGACTCGACCGAGCGATGATCGTGCGGCACCAGGAGTGAGACGGAAGGCTTTTCACAGGCGCGCATTATTTATACCTATTTTGATGTCGATGACCGAAGCAGCTGATTTTAGCTAGTGTTGTTTAAACAAGTGTGTATTTTATTCGGTAATAATGTTTTTTATGACCTTTTTTTTCTTGTCTGGCGGTTACGACACATCGAAACGGGTTCTGGTCGACCAGCTGATGGTGCTGGCTTCTGGTTGATATAACCCTTACGTAACACCCGGTATATGCTCCACCAAGATTTTTCAAGCACTAATCTCACATAAAAGTTTTGCACCTGCTAATCAACGGAAGAGTTCAGTTTTGGCTCTTGGTTTCCTAGGATAGCCATTTATCGGCGGTGAATGACGTCATACATACGGCGTATATGTCAAAACTGTGCCAATTACCGATCTCTAGGAAACCGCTCTAATTTGTTTACATGAACAATGTTCTAGTGATGTCAATTCGCCGCTGTGTAGATATACGAGTAGGTATGTCACCGTAGAATCGTAGAATCGTAAACACTGTTGGATCATAAATTAAAACTTGCGTGATTATAAACGGTTCACAGATTGTGAACCGTACCATACCGGTTAGTTTTACGTATTATTTTCAGTTAATTAGAAACAATCGAAATGTAACCGTCAAATAGTGAAATGAAATGCAAAGGAAGGCTTTTTGCGCGCTGATTGGTTGCACGCCCTTGCACGCCACATGCTTCGCGTGTCCCGCGCTGCCATATTCATTCGTTTGATGAAAACCAACAGGTGGTTTGGTGATAATAAATTGTGTGAAAATGTGTTTAAAATAACTCACAACTTTTAAAATTATTGACTGACTCTTGTTTCATTATTAACTCTGTAGAGTTATACTTTCGCGGCCCTATTAAATGAGAAATTAACTGTATAAATATATGTAATGTATGAAATGTATGTAAATAATGCTTCTTAGCCCTTTGAGGAAAACGGTGTGATTACGTGGATCAGTTGCCTAGTTTGCATATTCCCTACTAGGTTAGACGGCGACTATTCATTGACAAATACTATGCACTCAATTTATGCGAAGTTCATTGTCTAAACTGAAATCCAGTGTAGTGGTATGCATACTAAAATAGAAACGTGCACGTGGGCTCCTTTGGGATAAGTCTCTAATCAAAGGAGGATTAAGAATTCTTGTAATGTAATTAGTTTCAAATCGTGTTTGGTTTGTATCAAACAAAGGAACAGTTTCTATCACTTTGTAAGTTGCAAAAAGTTTCAAAAACGGGTAAGTTCATTCCTTTTGTTAGATTCTGCTGCATGAGTTCTGTAAAAAATTTAAACTTAAGCAACAATTATCTGTCAAGCACCATGAGATTTTTGGTGAGTGAGAAACGTAGTAAGTATAGAGTCCAACGAACTATAAGATATAAGCGACTGTGTGAAAGGTTTATTTTTGCACAAATGAGTGAGAAGTGTTTTTAGAATGAGGTACATTCTTCGGCGTCCTAAGGTTATCCTTCCGAAGGCGTAACCGGTGTGAATATCGTACATATTATAGATTACATAGTATCAGTATTAGCACGGTATTATTTTATCTGTGGCACGATCATGTAATTGACAATAATACATGGTTGTGAAGATCTCATGATAAAAAGTTAATCAAATATAAACAAGTTTGGATATCGACTCGATAAAACTCCTATAAGTAAATAGATTAGTCCTTTTCTCCGCCTTCGTATTAAAGTTCTGTAATATTACTCATAGAAACAAAAGGCGTAAGTAAAGATTTGAATGGTAAATAATGCGACAAGTTTGGAAATAAAATTAGTCACGGACACACTTTTGTCCGATGACCGGTCATGATAGGGATGCGATTACAAGTTATTCTTCCAAAATACGAGTAAAATTCCTGAGATAAACTTTGGACTCGCCTGTACTAAATACCCCTAATCACTGTAAAATTAATTATCACAGTAAATTGAAAAACTTGCGAGCATCACGTATTGTGGTGGAATTTTGTGTCGGAGAAATAACTCAGCAACGTAATAGGCATCTACTATAGGTAAGGTATCTTTCAGAAATTGAATATGACACCTGAATTGGCTAAACGGTGTAGGTAGGTCCTACGTATCAGAACTCTGCTAATTATAGCGAACATAAATAAATAGATTACGTTCAAACTTGCAATATATAGATAAACTAAATTACTCCTTTATAAAAACACGTCAAACATTGACACAAAACCCAGTTTCAAATTACCGAAATGGGACCAAATTGTTGTCTGAATGGGACCAAATTAGAATGGGACCACTCGGGAAGTAGCTTTCAATAAAAAATACTAGTTATCCCAGCACACTTTGTATCGCTTCAAAAAAAAAAATATATATATATATTTCATGCAAATGTATGTATTATTAAATACGCGACGGACGGACAGACAGACAGACAAATTGTATTAAATATATAGATTTTTAAAATCGACTTGCCTAGTCCAAAGTTAACATAAAAAAAACATACAGTCGAATTAAGAATCTCCTTTTTTGGAAGTCGGTTGAAAAGTCAAACAAATTTTCAGTAAAAAGTAGAGATGTGCGACTATAAATTTCTATGTATAGTCGCACATCTCTACTTTTGCCTCCCAATAGTCAATAAAATAACGTACATCAGTCACAAAGATCACACACATTTCACGCCTATATCCCCGAAAGGTAGGCAGAGGTGCATTACACATCCACAATTTGCCAGTATTTTTAGTCCCAAGTAATAGGGGGCAAGCCTATTGCCGTCACCGGGCACACATATAATGGGTTATGTCCAAAATGGCCGAATGATTTTAATAAAAGTAGCAGCTATATTGTAAATTTGAAATAATTTGAAACCCTTTTTATGAAATGTTGATGAAATGCAACACAAATTTTACGTGCCAGCTGCTATGGCACAGTCAATTAAAGTCCTGGGCGTCTCGGACTACAGTCACAAAGATCATCATAAAAATAGATAACAAATACACGACACAACAATTGGCACGATAAAAGTCTAAAACATCGTAAATGTTGTAAAGTAAAAAGAAATAAAATAAATAAGTGTCACTTGTAAAAACAATTTATGTTGATACTTTCTATGAAGTATAAAACTGCGACACATTTCCAGGTAACAGTTTGTTACGACAGTTGGCACTTGAACTCTCCTTTTTAGGGTTCCCGAGTTCAAATTTCAGAACCCTAAAAGAAAATTATGAAAAATATTATTTTTGCGGTAACTCACCTACACGTACGAATTTGTTTTTTTTCTTGCCGTATTTTGGGGTGTCATTAGATAGGTCTTTAAAAATAATTGAGAGGTTACTAAGACAAATTTTTTATTTAGGTATCCTGTTGTGAGATATTCAACTTTAAAGCGCAATTTTGTATAAAAACAGGACAATCTAAAATCTAAACGGCTGACTTGAAAAATCTGAAAAAATACATGATATATGATGAACTTTGAAGCAAAACTATAACGGACCAGATAACTATGTTAGTTTAGGAGTTATAGAGCCTATAATGCGTGACTACGGAACCCTACACTATGCGTGGCCAGACACGCACTAGGCCGCTTTTTAACGTTAGGTAATTTATAACTCGTAGATTTATAGCAGGGGGACAAGTATTGCAATTGTAGCAAAGTAGCATCGTATTTGCACGTCGAAGGCAAATTTTTACAGTTTTCTTAGTCTACTAACACAAACGCAGTCCAGTAGCGAACGTGCGTCTGCCTGCTAGCTTGTGACGCGCAAGTAGCTGTTTGCGTGCGTAGTCTACTAAAATTTAACAAATTTAAATTGCAACATAGCCGCCTGTGAGGGGGGGGGGGGATGATTTATGTTGCATTAACAGGATATAGCCCCCAGACCTAGTCATAGAACCTAGATATGTAGGGGAACATAGAAACACGTCCAACTGTCAACGGTAATATCAAAGTTTTTGGGAAGTGGGATGGGAATTAGGATTTTTTTTATGGGAAGAGATAGAGTTTTATTACTTGCGGGGATTTCAAGGGGGGTCCAAAATGAAGTCAAAATTGACCTGGGATGCTTAGTTTCCGAGATATCGGGTACTGGGAATCTTGGGTATTTTTGTGGGATGGGAATTCCCGGGATTTTTTTGCAGGCGAATAGAATACGTCTCGGCAGGGGAACAAAAATTTGCTCAGAATTGAGCTGGAAAGCTCCGTTACCGGGATATAGGGGCTTCAAGTTTTGTGGAAAGTGGGATGAGAATTAGGAAGAAAAAATTTGTGGGAAGATGGGGTTCAAATACTTACTTAGGGTACTATGGGGCCGGAAAATGAGGGCAAAATTGACCTGGCATAAGCCTCCCAGGTTATCGAGATATGGGGTACTGGAAATCTTGGGTATTTTTGCGGGATAAGAATTCCCGGGATTTTTTTTACCGGCGAATGGAACTTGTGATGGGAGGGGTTGCAGAGGGAATAAAAATTTGCCCAGAATTTAGGCGGGATGCTCGATTCCCGGGATATAGGGGTTGGGAAGCTGGTAATGTCGAGAGTAACTAAATTCAATTTAACCTAATGATGATTGTACTCTGCAGTCATTCGGTTTGGTGCCTTTCTGGCGCCATCCTGGCGCGTTGCTTGTGAGTTTAGCAGACTACCGATTTTATGACCAATTGCAGTTGCAACGTAGTAGTATAGCAGTAGCATGGCGTTTTACGTTCAATTACGCGACTTAGGCCCCAGAGAGGAAGTAGGTCCTTTTGTAATCATCTCATTTATATTACGTTTTGTCGATGAGCAGCATAAGTGGGTCGCTATTATAATGTTAAGGTTTCTACGCGAGCTTTATTAGAAAGAGAATTGTCAGAATTGTTACCATATACTCAGTATACTCACACAGAACCACGTCTACATCCTCGAAGGTATATGCATTACACACATACACTTTCCCAGTTTGTTAGTAATAGGGGCCAAGCCTATTAGTAGTTGAAACCAATTCAGCCAGGACAGAATATTTGCAATAATCGGACTACTATAAATACATAAATATTTTTGGATATTCTCACACAACGTCTAGACCAAACTAACTAATAAGCTAGTGCTATGGTATTTAGACAACTGATAAACATACTTATATATCTCTAAATACATACATGATATACATAGAAAAATATTTGATTTAACCTGCGAATCCAACACGAGACTTCGAAGTCGAAAGTCGATGCAATACCGACCACGCCACCGAAGCTGTCAGCACTCACAAAGAATCTCGTCTTTATTCCCGATAAGATACACAGGGGTGTTTGTTTGATACTTCTGCGTTCATGGAATGGGCGTTTTCACATTGCACGATATCGTGACGATAATTTACATTCTCACCTTAAAGTTACTGCTGCAACTTACGATATCGTGTGTCTTTATCGTGCAATGTGAAAACGCCCAATGAGTAAATTTGAAAACCGAGATAAACGGCACCGAACGAGATGAACTCCACCCATTCTCCCCCTCCCATCAAACCCCTCAACGCCACCACCTAGTCCGTTCATTACCACCATTTAATAGATATTTTATACGCCGATAAATATACTCGTAATACAATATTTTACGACTTCTGACTCATTATTTTACTTAATGTACCATTAGTGTCGAGACACATTAATTAAAACATTAACTGTGTTTGTTTCATTTCACTCAATATCTTGTTATTTAATAATATAAATTTACGACGTAACTACAATAAGTGTATATTTTATGAAATATTTTATTTAATTTACTTTTTTACATTAAACTAGCTGTCCCAGCGAACTTCGTACCGCATTATTTTTTCTAATGTTTTGCACAACTTTTTTTTCATAAGATCCTTCTTCTGATAATAAAGAACACAACAAAAAAAGAATTACCAAAATCGGTTCAGCCATTCACGCGTGATGGCGTGACTAAGAGAAATAGGGATTCATTTTTAGGGTTCCGTAGTAAAAGTCTCGGAACCCTTATAGTTTCGTCGTGTCTGTCCGTCCGTCCGTCCTCAGCCGTTCTTCTCAAACTAAACTTACACCTTTGCTAGAAACATGAAACTTAGCATGGATATGTATATTTACTACGCTGACAAAGTGCTAAAATAAAATATGGAAAAATATATGTTTTTGGGGTATCTCCCCTACACGTAAAGTGGAAATGATTGAGCGGAGTTTACGAAGCTCTATCTTAGACGACTCGTGTATTTCGTTCGTGATCGAACTCCTCCTAAACCGACCGGACCGATCTTTTTGAAATTTGGCACGGTCATAGTGACCATCACCGTAAGTGCATATATCTGAATTCATAAAGATCGGTCCAGTCGTTTAGGAGTTCAACCCGGATCGACAAAATCAGCTCAATTATTGCAACAGCAGAATGCATTGCATACCTAGTATTTTTTCTCACGTCTATCCCATCGTGTGGCATCATTAGATAGGTCTTTTAAAAACATTAAGAGGCTGCTAAAATGATTTTTTCAGCATCTTTTTGCGAGATATTTAGCTTTAAAGAGCTTCGAAAGGCGACCTACCAGGCGAAGCTACCAGAGACGACTTTGTATATCTGTAAATATGAACAGGTGTTGGTAAGCCGCATTCAGGTAAACGTAATAAGCTGCCGCAACTGGTACGTCATCTCTATTGCGTTCAGTTCGTTTGTGAATAAGCAATTATTTGGATATTTGGCATAGGTATTCGAGTTGTTTGCCTGTACAGCCCATGTATAGATGGCTTGTTTGAAATATGTTCGATATTTGGGCAAACACAACGTATTTCCCACGGACAAGAACATAAATACGTTAAGCCAAGTGAATTGCCGCGCAAATTGAAAAAGCTCTTCATAATAGTCACCTCAGGGTTCGACGTTGAAAGACATGTACTCTAATGTCATTTATTTCTCATTTCAACAAAATTAAAACGAGTAGATTTAGAAACTTATACATACTTCTTTAAACTTTCGCGTATTGTACACATTATAACCTTAAGACTAACGGGTCTTTTACGCGATTATTGAGATATTTCAACAAAATTAAAACGAGTAGATTTAGAAACTTATACATACTTCTTTAAACTTTCGCGTATTGTACACATTATAACCTTAAGACTAACGGGTCTTTTACGCGATTATTGAGATATATACATACCTCTTTATTACCCGACGTTTCGGCCCTGTTACAAGAGCCGTGGTCACGGGTGGACTCATCGGGTAATAAAGAGGTATGTATATATCTCAATAATCGCGTAAAAGACCCGTTAGTCTTAAGTTTATAACTTATATATAGTCCATTGAAATGTTACTTCTTTTGGGGCTAAGTGTGCAAAAGTCAGAGGACGCTATTTTATTTTTTAGATATCAAGGGGGGAAAGGGGTAGTGTAAAGCTAAGTCCAAGTTTTTGGGGTCCCAACCCTACGAGTTAGAAGGAGGAGAGTTACGAATACTGTTAATTTCGAAACGCTGTAAAACCCTTACCTATACATGGGGCACACTAAAAGTTTTGCACTTCTAGATAATCGGAACTATTTGAATTTCGAATGTTATATTTTTTTAAACGTTGCAAACTTCTTAGTAATAAAAAAAACAATTGGCGGGAAATCATTTGTCAATTGTTTTTATCAGACATCAAAGTTCTACGTATGCAACGAAAATGGAATTAAGTCGAAAAGATTTTAAAGCGATTATTTTTTATGATTTTAAAAGTTCTCTCTCTCCGCAAGACTGTGCCGCTCGTCTTCAAAATGCTTTTGGGAGAGAAGCACCTTATTTGAGCACCGTGAGGCGATGGTTTGCTGAATTTGAGAGAGGTCGAGTTTCTTTACATGACGAATTTCGTGAAGGGCGGCCTTCAACTGCCGTCAACGAAAATAATGTGGCTACTGTTAAGCGGTTACTTGAAGAAAACCCGCGGATTACCTATGAGAGAATTCGAGGACTATTGGGGATTGTTATGAGTCAAATCCAGAAAATTTTACACGAAGAATTGAAAGTTCGGAAACTTTGTTGTCGTTGGATCCCTCATGAACTGACAGCGGAGCAGAAGCGGGCTCGCGTGGAATGGTGTTCACAGATGCTACTGAAGTAAGAGCACGGACATTCTAATGCTGTTTATGACATTGTCACAGGAGACGAAACGTGAATTTATTGTTTTGAACCAGGAAAAAAACAACAATCTTGTGAATGGATGTTTGAAAATGAGAACAACCAACAAAAGTGAGGCAGGCGAGAAACGTTGGTAAAAAAATGATCGCGTTTTTTTCTCAGCTACGGGTCCCATCTGTACAATTCCACTTGAAGATCAAAAGAGTGTTAATGCCGAGTGGTATTCTACCATTTGTTTATCCAGGGTGTTAGAAAAAGTTCGCGAAAGACGACCCAAAAGCCGCGTTCTCCTACATCATGACAACGCTTCTTCACACACGGTCAACAAAACAAAGTCTTTTTTAGCTTCCGAAAAAGTACAACTCGTCACCCATCCTGCGCATAGCCCCGACCAAGCACCCTGTGATTTCTGTATTTTCCCCAAAATCAAAGATTTGATAAGAGGTTTCACTTTTACCAACTCCGAAGAGGCAGTGATAGCGTTCAATCAGCACGTAGAAAACATGCCTTCCGATCTGTGGTCCTCCTGTTTTAAAAAATGATTCGATAGCATGAGAAAATGTTTAAAATGTAAAGGAGAGTATTTTGAAAAGCAATAAACATAATATTTTGGTTTTAACATGTTGTTTTTTTAAGTTACGCAAAACTTATAGTGTGACCTACGTAAATAAATAAATATTGAAATGTTAATATTGGAAATTATTCAATTAAGAATTTTACTGTAAACTGATCAGAAAAAAAATATAATCTCTTAAAGGATATTCGTTCTCAAATTTTCATCTGCTTTTGTTAATAACTTTGTTATGTTTAATTCTAGGACAAAACGTTGTAGAACAAAGTTGTAGAGAATTTTATTTGCGACAAAAACTTGGAATTACCTTTACACTACACCCCCCCCCCCTCCCCCTCTATTTATCTAAAAAATAAAATAGCGTCCTCTGACTTTTGCACACGCAAATGTAACATTTCAATGGACTTATTCAATTGGAAGGTGTTATGGAATACTGACAAAACTACTATGTATGTTATGGTTTTATAGTATGCAGGTATCTAAGTTTGTTCATCAGTTATCTAGAGTCCACAACACTAGTTTATATAACCTTAGTTTGGTAGATAGCGCTATAATTATGTGAAAAATCGACAGTTATCTAAGTAGTTATAATAGTACTCTGCTTGGTTATTAGTAGTATTTGTCTGCTTAGTTTGACTATATAGGGTTGTGACATACTTATTTATTTACCAGCGGTCGCCCGCGACCTCATCCACGTGGTAATTTGGATTTTTGCCCGTTCCCGTCGCGTCGCCCGTAAAAACATCTAGTTTCGCATATAACTATTTTAGAACGAATTTCATTTTGCTATCGTTATTTATAGTGAATTAACCTTAAAAGATAGATTTATGCTACCGCGGACTTTTTTTTAGAACTTTTAAAGAAAAACAATTCTTTAGTACATCATTTTAACGAGCGCACGCAACGGAAGTTCTTAAAAGAAATAATTTTTCCCCGTTTTTTAAACATACCACACTGCTGCTCCGCTCCTATTGATCTAGCCTTTCTCGATAAATGCACTTCTCTAGAAATAAAGAATTTTTGAAATCAAAACATTACTTCCCGTGATTAGTGCGTTCAAACAAACAAACTCTTCTGCTTTATAATATTAGTATAGATTCACTATATTGTATTTTAACTCGTAGTCAAGATCGACCGACTAATCGTGTCCATTCTCATAACGAAACCTGTAAAGTCTTCGTGAAATTGGATGATATGATTGATCCGTCGTCGCCTACGTTTGATTGATAGATAGGGGACCCTGTTCTATCTAATTTGGCTAAACAAACGTAGTAGTTTGTTTGGGTGTAGGCTAGTTGGGTAGATGTTCACCGCTACCAAAATAAGCAATAGAAGCTGATTTTTTAGATGCAAGCAGTAGGTACACAGAGATAATCGTCCATTAGTCATCCTCAGGTCAGGGCCACTTAAAGCATTTTTTTTTTCAAAACCTAAATGCATCGTCATAATATATACTTACGTACATCTTTTTTAAAATGCCTCGACCGCTCTTATGTACATCCATGGCTTAAAGAGGGTATCCACGCTCAGACCCACTACAAGTTCTCGGCGCTGACACGTCCACTTATATACCTTCATACCGAAGTTATTTCCTGCGGTCGTAGCCACGAAAATACAATATTTTTCACTTCAATTTCATTTCACGACAAACTCAGTTTCCTTAACTCACTTACAAACTACACCGGAATCTAAACGATGCTTGTAAACCGTAAGAAGAATATTAGTCCCTGTCCACAACATACTAAGCGAGCATCAACCTCCCGGGGGAACGCGGCGAGCACGCAAAATGAACGAGGCGAAATAAATCTGGGCAACAGGTACTTACCCGGAACGCTACAGAGCAAACTAAATCAAACTTTAGTCGTAAAGCTCTTCGCAAATTCAGTTTACATCGTACCACGCAACAGGGCATACTTAATCAAAGTGTACTTACAACCTGCGTTGGACAACGCTTCCGCTGAAATGGTCTGATTACACTTTGGCGATATTGCCATCGTCCATGACAATGAAAGTGCTGACAACTTTGTTAACGACGAGCAAAATAACGTCCCAATTTCCGTGCTTTTAATGCATTTTGAAAGTTTATACAATAATTATTTATAACTAGTGTAGAACCTACAGGTTCTCTATAATTTACTATGATTTTATTGAGACTGCTTCAGTGGCGTGCTTTGACTTTCGACTCCGGAGTCCCGGGGTCGAATCATGTATTTGGATGTTTTATGTAGGTATTTTATCGGTTGTCTAGATCCCATAGCACAAGCTTATACTCGTAGCATAGTTTCGGCTAGATGGCGTTGAGTGAGAATGTCCAAAATATTTATTTATTTATGTTACTGGTGTCCATCGCTCTGATCGAACTGAAATGACTAGGTAACCCTTCCAAGGCATGCAAAACAGTTAAATTAGGGGTTTACCTTAGAAACGTGGAGGCCTGGGTTCAAAATGGCAGCTTCTTGACTGTCCGATACTCAAACCTCTACCTACCTACGTAGGTACGCCTACTCGTACCTTACTGAAAATAACTTTTATTGGAGAGGTAAATTTATTTTCCAATTCGCATCGTAAATAAATAAAGAGCGGGAAGACACACAAGGTTAACGCTCCTGCAAATAAACTTTATTAAGACGTATATTTTATGAAGTAAAAGAAGGATTTCGAACATTTTTGCACTGACTAAAAGATAATTGGGTTTTCTTAAACTAAAAACCGAATTCTGAGCTAACTCATTATCCAAATGTTTAACTAAACAGGCGGCAGCACGAAATTATTAGTCACAATTCTATACGAAACAGTCTCACAAATATTAAAAAATATTGCCTTTTTTCATAATTAAATCCTTCATTTCTTAAGTCCCCAATAATATAATGCCAGCGCCAGAACAGAGCGTCAAAGTCAAATATTTAATTACCTTGCAATTAGAGTGCCTTTACTGCCTTTATTTTGTCAACTTTTATTTTTGCAAAATACGTTTTTGTATACAAGACATTGCCTGCGGTTCATCTCCATTATACTGATACTTTGTCGTAAGTAGTTATTAAGTATTTATTGTCACTATTACACCAAGTTTAATCTAATTCTCTGACTATATTCAGTCTACAACTCATACTCGTTAATTTATTTTACACAAAATAAAAATTTACAGCAATCGTTAGTGCATTGTTCATGCTGCAATTCGCAATTCAGCCAAACGATATAATTAGTGTCTGCGAGTTGCAGGTAACCATGGATTTTGTACGAGAATACCTGGAAATCTTTTGAGTTATTCTGCTAGAGGTACTCCAGAATCCAAGTACTAATAAAATGCAAAATCAGGGTTATAGTAGAGTTAAATTCCCAAAATTTTATATTCCCCTTTTTAAAACACTTTACTTATTTGATAATTAGTAATTAAAAAACTGTCGTGTTTAAATCCGAATTTTAGCCTTCACTTTTTATACACCTCACAATTTAGGAAATCTTATATGCAACAATAAGGACATTCTTCTTATTCTATCTATCTATTATACAATTTAATTCACTGGGGTGGGACTAGAAATGTAAGTTTTGACATTTAATAGCTTTGACAATTTAGCGGTTGACATTTAATGTAATTTTTGACTTATAACAAATATTTTTTAAAACATTTAAGTAGACATTTTCTTAGGACTTATTCTCCCACTTTTCGGGGTTAATTTAGAAGTGGTGGTGTTATTATTTAAATTTATTTTCATATACCCCTATATTTAATTATGATACTAGTGTTTTAATGTCCGTATGAATACGTAGTACGATATTTTTATGTGAATTAAAACTATATTTAGTATAAATCTCTGATGATGCCCTGAGGTGAAACCGGTCAGTTAAAATAAAATTATAACAGTGGAAAAGTATATGTGTTTTTGTGCAATATGTGTAGCAGATTCCACCAAGTGCCGTCAATCGACAGTATAAATAGTTCACTTTTTCTATTTATTTTTTTTATTTTCACTTACCTGTTGCCGCTCTGTGGTTTTAACATCTTCTTATCAATAAAAGGGAATTTCCGCTCGTTTGTGTCGCTGAAACTCGAGAACAGCTGGATCGATTTGGCTAATTTTGAACAAACTCAGGGAAGTTCAATAGAAAAAGAAGACAAATAATATAACAAAGATAAGATAAGATTGTTGCTACTATATTATGCATTTCATACAATAAACCAGTTGCTAGTAACCTACATTATCTGACAGAATGTGTCTGTTTCTCAGAAGGTACTTCAACTACGTATCCGATATGCTGCTGAATGCATTGCCTTTATAGATACTTAGATATCAATGTGAAATCTTGTGAAGCTGTACAATAGATTTATTCATACCAGGCGGATACAAGATTATAAGAGGCTTTGGGCGTGGCGCTAAGGATCGTTATTTAATTTTTGTTAAAGTAAATTCGTTGTGAGCCTTGTGGGCTTAGATCAAAAATACCTAGATTACCGATCAGTGCTTTAAAAACGGCACCACTTCACCTCGGTCATTGCACACTTGGGCGCTTCAGAAACTTCCGTACTAAGTTCCTATTCCGCTTGCTGACTCTCGAGGGATGCGACAACGGCGCTGTAAGTACATTGATGCTTTTGTATTAATTATTACGAATTATTTATAAGTCAGCCATCAATGTACAATCTTGTTTATTTTATAGATGGTATTTGTAATAATTACCTATATAGTATTCGAGTGCCAAGATTCCGCGTTATATTTGTACTGAATCCAATATCTATAGTATTTTTGATCTAAGCTTGTGGGTAAGTCATTCATTACTCTTACAATCAGAAGACGTCATTTTGAACTTATTTTCACAACATGCTACTTATAGTCGTATTCCCCTAGTATTTATTATTAAAAATTCATAAAATCTTTTCAAAAACAAGAAACTAATCTCTTATCTAAATATTTTCGAATAGAAGCAAGTTTATTCGTATATCATTAACCCTTACAATGAAGCATATAATTTGGATCAGGTATCTATTGTGAACCCTCCGATACGCAGTCGAGCATGCGAGGCTATTTTCACCTTTTTGAAAATATGTTTTATTTATTGTATGGCTTATAAGAAGAAGTTAGCAGAAAAAATCTGCTACCAAGTTTGAAAGGGTGAAAAACAATAACTGCTTTCATGGATTCTCTCTATTTCTTGTAATCAAATATAGTTAATTAGAGAAGAATACCGGAGGGGAAAATGGACGGCCAAAGAAGTGGGGGAAGAAGAAAGCTAACCTCGATAGATAATATCAAAAGCTGGACAAATATTAACGACGCTGCCAACCTAAGCAGGATGGCACAGGATAGGAATACGTTCCGAGAAATGATCGCTATGAGGACAGGGCACACGAAAAAGAAGAAGAAACTACTCCTAATCCTTTACTTTTCATGCGGTCACGCTGTGGAACTCGCTCCCACCGAACATACAACGCTGCAACACCATCTTCACATTTAAGAAAAAAAGTGAAGGCACATTATCTCGTCTCTCTGTCTTAAGTATTTGTATGTATGTATATTAATTGTTAGTATAATATGTATGCATTTTGTATGTATTATATTCTTATAATATTATGTATTTATATCTATATACTTATACGTATTAGTATTTATGTAACAGTAGGTAGGTATATGTATATTCTGGCGCATTTGCGGTAGGTACGTGTATTTATTATACTGATACACTTACACACACATAAAACTTATTCTTCCAAGCATTCCTTCCCTTTGCCCACTGGAAGAGATTTCTTATGAAATAAATGGTGCCTTTGTACTGTTAATCTATCCTTAGTATTCCTCTTCTCTTTTCTATAACTTCCTGTGTGTACATAAAGGAATAAATAAATAAATAAAATAAATATGAAATGTAGTTATATTATTCCATGGGAATTAACACGAATCATACCGATAGATATCCACAGGGACATATTTTTCGTGCCTGTGCATATCTACCGAATATAAAGGACTCAATAGCAACACCAGTTTAAATCTGAAAAACCTTTATAAACTTTGATGTGCTTGCTGGAACTGTATTATCTTGAGAAGCTTTCAAGTTTGCGACCGTATTTTATTAAAAGTAATAAATATAAAGTAAAACGCATCAGCACACAGTTGCTTTGTGCGTACAATTTAATGAAGTCACGTACTTCCACTGTAATCCCGCAGCTTAGTGTAATCCTGAGCGCCGCGTTGTGACGGACAAGTACCGTAGACACGTACGTCAAGCGCGCACTCGCTGACAACACTACAATGTACCTATAGCCATGCTTTCAACTATAATTGATATTGGGTATCCTACTCAACAATATAACACCTAAAGTCACACATTGATCTACGAAGCACACAGATAAACGAATACTATGTCTACTATGTAGGTACAGATGCCCCACCCCATACAAAGCGATGGGGCTGTTGTCTGTCGACTGTTATTTATGTAAAATTCCAAATACATGTTGTGTAAATTAACGGTCTTTCGACACCATTCGTTTTACATATAACACCTTCATGATGGGACTACCTCCATAATTTAATGTATTAACTATAAAATCAAGTTAATACTATCAGGCGTTACTTTTCGGAAGTCCATAGTTAAATAAAATAAATCTAACTACTTTGCAATATTCCGCCACATGCAAATTACCCAACTCTCGTATTTATTCATGCACAAGTCCGCCCTCCAATCCCACTTAGGCCGAAAGAATAGAGAAATAATTTTGAAAATAGAATAAATATGAGAGTTGTGTTATCGTGCAAAAAATAATAAATTCGGTCGCCGTGCGCCGAGCCATCGACATCTCCTGATGATGCCCCTGGTTGGGGGCGAAACACGTGTCGAGGTTTTTATTATTTTTTGCACGATAACACAACTCTCATATTTATTCTATTTTCAAAATTATTTCTCTATTCTTTCGGCCTAAGTGGGATTGGAGGGCGGACTTGTGCATGAATAAATACGAGAGTTGGGTAATTTGCATGTGGCGGAATATTGCAAAGTAGTTAGATTTATTTTATTTAACTATAAAATCAGATAACTCTGTAAGTTCAGGAGTTACAGAGGTTATAATGGGTGACCACGGGGCCCTATTCTATACGTGGACACGCACTCGGACGGTTTTTTAATGTTCCAGATGGACTCGCAGTGTCGAAGAGTTACCTACAGCACAGATTAATAAATAGTTACTACGTAACAGATATATCACTCCCATACAAAAGCGAAAATACCTACTCTATATTAACCTACAAAATTTTAATAATAATACCTGCTGTACAGAACGAGAAAAATTGTACCTTAAACAGGCGTCCATAGAGTCGAGACTGTGTTGCCCGCCGTGCGAGTGACGCCATCGTAAGAATGCGCTAGGGTTGTACCTATTATGATTATTGAAATAAAACGAATGTTACGAATCAACCATTTTTTTATTAGTCAATCAAATATGTTTTAGTTTTATATAATGATTTATATTTTTTATTGATCAATAAATAAAAATACATTATTTACTATGTCACGGTTCAAGGTAATTATCACGGTTCATGAAATACAGCCTGGTGACAGACGGACGGACGGACAGACAGACAGACAGACAGACGGACTGTGAAGTCTTAGTAATAGGGTTCTGTATTTCCCCTTTGGGTACGTAGCCCTAAAAAGAAAATAAATAATATCTATGGATAGGTCATCAAAAATGATATTGAGGTTTCTAATATCATTTTTTTCTAAACTGAATAGTTTGCGCGAGAGACCCTTACAAAGTGGTAAAATGTGTCCCCCCCCCCCCACCTCTAACTTCTAAAATAAGAGAATGATACCATACAAACTTCTAGGTACCGAAAATTGGTATGAACGAGATCTAGTAAGTAGTTTTTTAATACGCCATAAATCTTAAAAATTAAAATATTATGTTACTTGCTGCTACGGAACCCTTCATGGGCGAGTCCGACTCGCACTTGGCCGCTTTTTTTGTTAGCCAAACATAACGTAATCCCGGTGCACGAAAAACAAAAAGAAATGTAAGTAAATGAAACCCAAGTTAAAAATGCATTTTGTTATTATTAAAATAGTGCATACTATTTGTATACCTACTATAATCCGCACAATAATTACGTGGTTTCTGCATTTCGAAGCATAAGCGCGGGAAACGTGCAGTGCGGTGAGATGCGAGCGCTCAGGCGGGCGTTCGGCAGCCCTCTGCCAGTTTGTACTCTCGAAGGTACGCCGAGCGGTAGGTATATAGCGCGCGGCTTTGAGCGAGTGACGGAGGCCTGCCTACAGAGACCCTGTAACGTGGAACTACCAAAATTAGTCATCCACCGGGCCCGAGCCTAAACCGAGAGGGTGAAGCTTATATTTAAATACAATCTGGAGGCATAGCAGAGCCTTGGCGCAGAGTAAATACGAAAAGTGTGCACATATGTAACATTTTTTGTAACGTTTTCTATTATTACAATATTCCACTAAGCGGATTCCGTTGATACTACCAGAAAACCATGTCGTCCATATAGAAAGAGATAAATCTAAACGCTAACCTTGATAGCGCGATCTAGAAATTATGATATGAAGCAACGAGTGGATTTTGTCGGTATTGGTCATCGTAGCTCAGTTGATCACAGCATTCCCCCTGTAAGGTTTTGGGTTTTCAGTTTTCATCATTCATTTATTTTTAACTTTTATCTTAATATTTAAAGAGAAATGCCCTTTATACGAAACAGACACCAACGAATGACACTATATAATAATAATAATTAATATATATAATAATAATAATTTATTCAATTCAAGCGGTTTGTACATGATTATTACACAGCGTTGTCCTAGCTTACATAACACATTAATGAGATAAAGGAAACCAGTACATCAATAAAAAGGTCATGGCAGAACTCCTCCCCCAAACTAGGCAGGAAACCTGTCTGTATCTTGGGAAAAGCGTCCATACATAGCAAGTCTCACAGCGGTTACAAAAAATCTGGTTCTTGCGGTATAATATTTGGAGGCCTATGTTATAAACTCACTGCAAAATACTCGTATTACGAGTATAAAGTCCCTCACTGTGTCTGTCTGGACGCGATAAACTCAAACAATTCAAACCGGATCATGTTTTAATAACAATTGCATTTTTGGTTCAGTTTCACAAGAATCGTGTAAAATGGTGCAGTTGTATAACACACTAGTACATAAATAATAGTAGTTTATAAAACTGTTGCTGTTATTATGATGGGTGTTGTTGTTATGATGGATAGAATACGAGTTGGTTTCAAATAAACGAGTCTTGGCGAGTATAATAATAGCGACCTGCCATTTTTAGGGTACTATCAGCAAAAGCTGAAGAAAGTACCCTTATACGCCCGTCGTTCTCCGTCTGTCCGTCCGTACGTGTCACTTTTCAATCTGACACTGACATGTTGAGTACCCTTGGAGGATTTCGCGATTGCGTGCTTAGCGTAACCGCACTCCAGCCTTGTTTATAATTTGTTTGACATGTTGGAATAAAAAAATTGACGTCACTCACCGACCGCGCATGCGGATCTGTTTTGGATAATGCATCTGCCAGCTAAAGTCCTGCTAGGGTTGGTTTAAGAGTACTTACAGGTGTACAGACAGACGGACAGACACAATTAAGCTAATGTAGTATAATATTGTATTTATTGTTAAGTGAATTTTAGTAATTACTTGTTAACATTTTGGCATTGTATTAATTTTTTGTTCCCGCAGACAAACTGTGGAATCAGTTTTGTGGGACATAGTATTAA
This sequence comes from Nudaria mundana, assembly GCA_963556515.1. NCBI lineage: Eukaryota > Metazoa > Arthropoda > Insecta > Lepidoptera > Erebidae > Nudaria > Nudaria mundana. The sequence goes on along the minus strand of OY748289.1, from coordinate 19,188,692 downwards.
ATTATAAGCACTAATATGTATTTATTAAATAAATAAATAAATAAAAAAAAAATTAAAAAATTTCACAGGTTAGTCACTAACTGGACACGAAGAAAAGAACTCGACACACGTGTGGTCAGTTGGTGAAAATCAACTGTAGAACAAAAACACAAAAAAAAAGAATAGGTCTTTTTTTTATATTGGGTTCGCCAAATTGACGCCGCCCGCCTGGTGGTAAGTACGTCTAGCGATTGTGGGCCACTCTCACAGCGCACAATACTATAGAGAGTGGCCCTCAACTTGACGACCTACTGATGTGCCTCTTCACGCTCCGCTTAAAGAACCCAGGGTTATATGTGGGAGGAAACACGTGCACAGGCAGGGCGTTCCAGGCCACTATCGTTCGGCAGAGAAACGAACGTTTAAAATGTTCGGTTCTCGCGAACATGCTATCTACTGTGTGGGAGTGACATCTCTGCCCGGCAGGCGTTGTTCGGGATCGGAAGGAAGAGGGTGGGATCAGATTGAAGAGTTCTTCAGAACACTCGCCGTGGCAAATACGGTAGAATGCGGCCAAGGAAGCTATTGTTCGGCGCTGAGCTAGCGGCTCAATGCTTCCCGTTACCTCCGGACAATCTATAACACGGATAGCCCGTCACTGCATAGCGTCGAGAGCGTCCAGCAAATACTTCGCGGAGCCATCCCAGAGGTGAGAGCAGTATTCGACGCAGGGTCTAATCTGCGTCTTGTACAGCAGACACCTCTGGTGCGGTGTAAAGAATCGCTTTACCTTATTCAGTATTCCTAGTTTCCGCGAAGCTAGCCCTATACATCTTTCGATGTAGTTTTTATTATTGAGCTCTCGACGAACGTCTATGTAAGGATGTCAAGGTTGTCCTTCATTGGTAATAATGCATTCTGAAGAGAGGGTAGGGGAAGGAAAGGGGATTTCTTCGCTGTAAATGCACACGCCTGTGTTTTG
>OY748289.1:18999017-19187531 GCA_963556515.1 Nudaria mundana | reverse complement strand
GTATTACCATCGAATTTAGAATTAATAAGTTCTGACAAACGTGTCCCAATTTCTGACTTTAGAAATAAAATCAATACGACAATTATTGAAAATAAATTAGTACTTATTTAAGCACCTACCTGTAGGTACTTTTATTACAAAAAAAGGGAAATTTTAATATTTAGGTGAAGTGCTAGTTGATATTGAAACGATCGTAGTAACAGTATGTGATTGATTTTATTATCGAAATATATTCGTATTTATATTTTACAAGTATATGCTCGGCTTGACAAAAACAGGTTTCAAGGGGCGTGAATCTAAACAAAAGACGAGTATAATATACCTATACATTTGTAGTACTTATAATTCCTCGCTTGTAGGTGCAAACGAGGAATTATAAGTACTACAAATTGGAAATTGGAGAGTTCAATTATAAGGAGGTGTGGCTTATGGCGTATTCGAAGTTAGAAACAGGTAGAAGCTTGTAGAAGGGACTAGAACCGCCTTCTCGTATGATTTGACGTCAGAGGTGGTGCTTCGTTTAGTCTGCTTGCCTACAAGTTGCCTGCTTGCCTTGTCTGCTTACCTACTACTTGCTACAAATAAGAAAAGAAGAAGTGCTACAAAGGTATTTGGCTTAGATTGAATATTACACTTGCAATTGTGCTGAAATATCATGACTGTTGGCATGAAATCATTCATGTTGACTGTTGTGTGACTAGTAGGTTCTATTCGCGATCAAAAGAGACATGAATAATCAGGTGATTATTGTGAAAATTTAAAGAGATTAAGATTCTAAAGGAGTCGATAAGAATCTCGTTTTTCACCACGTCACCGTCATGATTATGATCAGTTGCTTTTAGTACCTATAGTGGTATTGTTGACGAATTTTTCGAGCAATGCCACATTTAAGTTATATCTTTATTGTTCCTAAGCTCTACATATTTGTATCCATCTTTTAATAGAATTGGATGACTTCTTTGCAATTAGAATTTATGTGAGCAAGTGATGGGCCTTCTCTAACTTCTGCTAGATACATCCCTACTTGTCTTTACATGAAATATAAATAAACTTTTATGAACAAATAAATCATAAAAGATATATTTATTTCACCTGCTTACCCTAAATGACATTGTAATGGTGTATTTGGTGCTAACCATAAATGTTTTCAGCTTTTTTGAGCCTTCTGTTTAGATTTTAAAAGGGGGGGGGCACTCTGTTTTACTAAAAAAAATTTGCTATAAAGTTGAATATCTCGCAAACAAATACTTAAATCAAAAATTCCTATCAGCAACCTAAAAAAAATACTACAACAAATCAGAAAAGACAACCCTACTTACACACTCTCTCTTTTCCCCCTCTCTGGCCATCGCTCTCTCTCTTATTGAATCCATAATATGTAGGTATTATAAAATTGTAAACGAGCGGTGTCTGTTGGTACATTGGAAGTAGATGCAATACTGTTCTTTTAGGTTTTTGGTCTGTATGTCTGTCGTATGCGACTGTACTTTGTCACGAATTCGGGTAAAATGAGAAAGTGTGTCTAGTTAACGACAACTAAAACGTGATTAACTTAAGTTTCGCTATCTAGACACACGTAATAATATTCTCAAGGCGGCGTACTTTCTCCTTTGCTATATTCCTTATTCATAATCTCTGCTGTTCGAGTTATCTCCTCTAATTTCTATCTCTATGCAGACGAGTTGCAGTTATATCGACATTTCACCTTGAATGAGTACAGAACTGCTATTGCTGCCATTAACAGAGATCTCAGAGCTATAAGTGAGTGGGCTAGTTCGTGTGGTTTACTTATTAATCCAAATAAAACTCAGGCGATGATCATTGGCAGTAGGCAGATTCGTGGTGGGTTGGACATGTCGTCGTTTCCGCCGGTTGTCCTGGACGACTCCCCGATTGCCTGCACTGATATCGCGAAAAACCTTGGCATCATCATCGACTGCAATTTGTCCTGGAATGCTCATGTCGGTGTTTTGAGCATGAAGGTCCATTTCACCTTCTATACCCTCAAATGCCTTCAAAGCTTCTTGCCCTTGGAAATTAAAATAACCATTGCACAGACGTTGATCCAGCCCATCCTGGACTATGCGGATGCCTGCTACCTGGATGGATGCTACCGAGGAGCTCCTAAATAAACTTGAGCGTTTGCTAAATCTGTGTATTCGTTTCATCTTCAACTTACGCAAGTATGATCATATCTCAAAGTTTCGCAAAGAACTCAAGTGGCTCCCAATCCGTCTTCGAAGAAATGCTCGGATATTATGTTTACTATACAACATCCTACACAATCCTTCCTATCCGTCCTACCTCCGGGAGCGTTTTTCTTACGTTAACGCACCTGATTCTCCGTGTAGGGTATACCTTCAATACCGCTTAACCTGTCCTTCACACAAATCCGACTTCTACTCCTACTTCTTTACGGTTCATGCGGTCAGGCTGTGGAACTCGCTCCCGCCGAACATACAACGCTGCAACACCATCTTCACCTTTAAGAGGAAAGTGAAAGAACACCATCTCACCTCTCTGTCGTAATTTATGTATATATATATTTATATATTATTAGGTATATATTTATTCAATTGTATATTATCATGCTATGTATTATTGTAATTGTTAATGTTTTAACTGGTATGTCTATGTAGTATAAGTAGATATGTATGTTAGTTTTAGAAAATTAACGTACGCACACAACAAACTGATTCAACCTGACATTTCCTTTCCCCGGCCCACTGGAAGAGATTTCTTTCGAAATAAGTGGTGCTTTTGTACTATAAATCTATCCTGTTTGTTATTCTTCTCGCTCATTTATCTTATCTATCTTTAAAAAAAACTCTTCAAACTAATTGTAACAAAGATTTTTATCCAACTCATCTGTAATAATTTAAAAAATTGCTTTACGGCACAGATTTGCAGAAAATCTCATACATAATCTACAGATTATGTACATTGATACATAATAAAGTAACTTTTTAATTTATTACAGTACCGATGTCATAATCATAAGCTTTAATGTCAACTTTTGAAATCATAATTTGAAGTTCATACATCTGACAATTATTACATACAACCCTATCTAGCATTCGCATCTTCACTATATCACAGATTAATAAATAGTTACTACGTAACAGATACATCACTCCCATACAAAAGCGAAAATACCTACTCTATATTAACCTACAAAATTTTAATACTAATACCTGCTGCACAGAACGAGGAGAATTGTACCTTAACCACGCGTTTATAAAGTCGAGACTGTGTTGCCCGCCGTGCGAGAGACGCCATCGTAAGAATGCGCTAGGGTACCTATGATGATTATTGTAATAAAACGAATGTTACGAATCAACCATTTTTTTTATTAGACAATCCAGTATGTTTTAGGTTTATATAATCTCTACATATGAAAATGAATCCCTATTTTCCTTGGTCACGACATCACGCGTGAACGGCTGGACCGATTTGGATAATTTGGGTCTTAAAATATTTGTGGAGGTTCAGGGAAGGTTTATAAGCAAAATTTCAGACGGTACGAAGTTCGCCGGGACCACTAGTGATTTATATTTTATTATTGATCAATAAATAAAAACGGCAAAAAAATCACGTTTCTTGTATGGGTTGTATCCTAAAATATTAATTTTATTCTGGTTTTTAGTATTTGTTGTTATAGCGGCAACATAAATACATTATTTACTATGTCACGGTTCAAGGTATACTAATTATCACGGTTCATGAAATACAGCCTGGTGACAGACGGACGGACGGATAGACAGACAGACGGACAGTGAAGTCTTAGTAATAGGGTTCTGTATTTCCCCTTTGGGTACGGAGCCCTAAAAAGAAAATAAATAATATCTATGGATAGATCATCAAAAATGATATTGAGGTTTCTAAACTGAATAGTTTGCGCGAGAGACCCTTCCAAAGTGGTAAATGTGCCCCCCCCCCCCACCTCTAACTTCTAAAATTAAGAGAGTGATAAAATAAAAATATATATGTTGTACATTACCATGTAAACTTCTACCGAAAATTGGTTTGAACGAGATCTAGTAAGTAGTTTTTTTTAATACGCCATAAATCGTAAAAATTAAAATATTATGTTACTTGCTGCTACGGAACCCTTCATGGGCGAGTCCGACTCACACTTGGCCGCTTTTTTTGTTAGCCAAACATAACGTAATCCCGGTGCACGAAAAACAAAAGGAAATGTAAGTAAATGAAACCCAAGTTAAAAATGCATTTTGTTATTTTTAAAATAGTGCATACCATTTGCATACCTACTACCTATAATCCGCACAATAATTACGTGGTTTCTGCATTTCGAAGCGTAAGCGCGGGATACGTGCAGTGCGGTGCGATGCGAGCACTCAGGCGGGCGTTCGGCAGCCCTCTGCCAGTTTATACTCCTTGAAGGTACGCCGAGCGGTAGGTATATAGCGCGCGGCCTTGAGCGAGTGACGGAGGGCCTGACAGTCTTTCATCCGTCAATTTCAATCAATCAATCCATCTATTTTCCTCTACGATTATATCTCTAGACACTAGCCGCGCAGGTCGTCTAAAGAGGCTTTATGTCAGTGTCGAAACAAATTATAGTGTATAAATGCACAAAAAAACATGGTATTAAAACTAGATGGCACTGTTTGATTTAAATTCGAAGTAACATTATTTTTAATTAAATAGTAGACATTAATATTCGTTCTCTTCTTCTTATGACAGTCATCTCCTCGGTTTAGAGTTATAATCAAATACTCGATTTTTTTGCCCCGACGACGCGAGGGTGAAACGGATAAGTTCATTTATTATACATGTTCTTCTTTTTTAAAAACCGTGGTTCCATCGATGTTCATCGATGATTTCACTAATGTCAAGGTAATGCTTGAAGAACTAGTTATTTCTAACTAGCTCCAGGTGCAGGACAATAAACGTTGTTCGGTATGTGAGTATCTGGGAACCCGATTTTTGCGGAGCGCCAGAGGTAACCTAAAAAGCCAACAGCCACGCGCTCAGCAAAATTCGAACTCCTATTATACATGTTATAATAGGGAACAATATTTTCTGTCATCTAAGTGTAGATGTAACTGCCATCCCTAATTAATAGATCTGTCCTCAATAATACATTAGTTCAAAATAATGAAAACTGACCCTAAATATAAATCACCAGAATTATGTAAACATGTATCGTAAATAATAGACATGTACCTAAAATAGTAGATCCGTCGCCTAATAAATCTATTCAGTGCCTAAAAAACCAGCCAAGTTCCGTAGTCACACATAATAACCTCTATAACTAACAGAGTTATCGGATCTTTACAGTTTTCCTTGAAAGTTCATTACATGGTTAAACTCGTACTACTATAATACAAATTTTTAGATTTTTCGAGCCAGCCGTTTAATTTTAGAGGGAGAGGGGGACGCTCTGTTTCATCAAAAAATCTGCTATAGTTAAATAGTAACCTCTCTATGTTTTTAAAAGACCTATTTAATGATACCCCACACTTCGGGGTAAAAAACTGCACATATCCATGCAAAGTTTCATGTTTCTAGCAATCACCGTTAAGGAGGAAAGCCGAAGACAGACGGACATACATTTTTTTTTAATTCCGCGAGAGCGCGGCCGCTCCCATGTCCATTGCTGCGGGGTCTCTGGTGACACCCGAAGGCATAGTATTCCAGTGGACGCCCGGCGGACTTTGGCCACCTGCGTGGCCTCTTCGGGGGTTTGGTCGGAATGAAAATCCCGCGTCGTTGGGGTTGGGTTTTATCCCGCGTCGGTGAGTGAATCTGGTTGCGTGCTGTGGGGCTGAGGCCCTGCTAGCCTGCTTCTGTAAGGATGGCGGGTGGCTATCCCACCGTCCTCAGGCCCCGATCATGGAGGTCGATGGTCCTGGGCGTAAATGAGCCTGCGGTGCCCTGGCCGCTGACTGCGGAACTCAGCGGAGAGGGTACGCTCCCTATCCCTCTCGGCCGCCTCCTTCGCGAGCATGACTTGCTCGCAGAAGGACACGGCCGCGTTCCACCTACTCGTGCTGGAGACCATGGCTCGGAGCATGGTTTCCAGCGAGAGGATATCACGCCCAGAACCACTACGAGGTCCCGGTGGTGACTCGTACACCGCACTCCACCAACGTGTGGAGTGCGGTGTCGTCGTCGGAAACCTCGCAGTGTTGACACCGGGGTGTGACCTCACGATGGATGCGAAACAGATAGCTACCGAAGCATCTATGCCCGGTAACGATCTGTGTTACGTGAGATCACCATGCCGCCTCTGCAGCCACTCGTCCATCGGTCGGTCTCAACGCCGTGATGACGGTGGTTCCCCACTTTGGTTGCTCAAGTCGCACCCTCCAAGTCTCCAAGAGTTGGGACCGCTATTCCTCGATTTCTCGAGTCGCAGGCCTGTGGTCCCTTTCCAGCGCCTCCTTGTGCCATTTAAACAATAACGCAAGGGCTCTCGCTTCTAGGTCCCAGGGAGGGGTCCCGGCTTTGAGACATGCAGCCTCTCCGGAGATCGCGCGGTATCCCCGTATGGTTTTGACAGCCAGGTTCGCAGTGGTCTGTTTAACAGAGTCGCGTTCACCCTGACCGCCACTCTATCCGCCCATACGGGAGCCCCGTATAAGGCCATACTCCGCACGATCCCTAGGTACAGTCTCCTGCAGGAGGCGTTGGGTCCCATTAGGTTGGGCATGAGTCGCGAAAGCGCGACTGATGCCCCCGTCACTTTGGGGACCAAACTTCGGAAATGTGGTCCGAAGTCCCATCGACTATCAAGTACGATCCCTATATCCAAGTACTTCATCGAGGGCTTGATGCCGATGCTAACGCCTCCTACATTTATGCTGGAACCTTCAGGTGGACCGTTTCGAGGTCCGTGAAAACAGGGAACCTCGGACTTATGCAGGGCCACCTCCAGTCCCAGCCGCCGTATCCGACCCACGACTTGAGCAACACCGGTAGTGGCCCTGAGTGCTGCCTCCTGATGCGTTACACCCCGCGCCATGACGAGGGTATCGTCGGCGTATCACGTCACGCCAACGCCGTCAGGCAATGCACCCCGCAGCACCCAGTCGTAGCTGATGTTCCACAGAAGCGGTCCCAGTATCGAACCCTGCGGAACACCGCACGACACATCTCGCCGAGCTGGCCCGAGCCAGCTAGGGTAAGCTATGGCCCTCTCCGAAAGGTAAGCCCCGACAATACGACGGAGGTAGAGAGGCGTTTCGTGATACACGAGCGCCTCCCTAAAGCATCATGGCAAGGTGTTGATAGCGTTGGGGTTGTCAAGAGACACCGCCACCAAGACGGACATACATGACGAAACTATAAGGGTTCCGAAACTTGAACTATGGACATTGTAAAGTAATCCAAACAATCATAGATTTTCTGTTTTATTTTTATATTATTTTTTTCGACACGAAATACCTACCTATTCAATAAAGCTGCTACTTTTTATTAAATTCATTCGGCCATTTTGGATATAACCCATTATAAATGTGCCCGGTGACGGCAATAGGCTTGCCCCCTATTACGTGGGACTAAAATACTGGCAAATTGTAGGTGTGTAATGCACCTCTGCCTACCCCTTCGGAGATATAGGCGTGATATGTGTATGTGTGTGTGTAAGTGAAGTACCTATTCAGCAACTGGTATCTAATGTTTGTGTGTTTTTGGCTTGTTTGTTAGCGCCTACCTGGAAATGTTATTTTTCATTTATTAAATCTTTTTCTTTTTTTTTAATTTACGACACTAATTTATGTCTGTATTAACAGTACTACTTAAAGTTTTTCTTTGCATGCTGTAACACCTTAAAATGTTGATAATATTGTGGTTGATCTATAGTTTATATAGATAATGTAATAACTACTGGTTGTCCAAATAAATAAATCTATGTATAGAAATAGGGAATGCCCCCTTAGCTCTCGAGAACTGCTTATGCTCCAATGATGGTTGACCCCTCTATGGAGAGCCCTCGATCTGGAGGCAAGCCAAAAAATCGAAAATTTGACCTAGCCCTAAGGGGTCAAAAGTTATAGGCCAAAACCTATGGCGTGGTGCGGCGCGAATCACCGCGCAAGACACAGTACTAGTAAATAAATAAAACCTTAAAAACACCATAAAAGACCCAATATCCCTATATTTAAACTAAACTGCGATCTTACACGAAACTAGTAATCTGATTGTGTTGGATTACCCGTGAATTATGAAGAGAGCCTGGGGGGGGGGAGGGGGGGAATTTAGCGCGTTACTTACAACCTTTGTCATGAAGGGTGTTAAGTGAAGCGTGAACTTAGAATCTCAGCTAATAATGAGCACTAAGTAATTAAACTTTATCTTAAACTGAAAACAACTTTTTTAACATTTAGTTTTCCTAAGTAAACAACAAAACACACACACATATCACGCTTATATCCCCGAAGGGGTAAGCAGAGGTGCATTACACACCCACAATTTGACAGTATTTTTAGTCCCACGTAATAAGGGGCAAGCCTAATGCCGTCACCGGGCCGTCGCCAATGGCCGAATGAATTTAATAAAAAGTAACAGCTATACTGTAATTTTGAATTAAAAAAAAAGAAACTCGGTGCGTTGCGATGAAATGTTGTTGAAAGGCAACAAAATCTGACATGCCAGCCGCTGTGGCACAGCCAATTAAAGTCCTGGGCTATCCGTTCGGTTACTATGATGCCACATAGACACAGATACGCTTCAGATTAAACTTATGACACACCTCGTTTTCGTCGGTGGTTAAAATTGTACAACATACAACTATTAATTAGGTACAATACCTTCCGTAGACGCCTACGATTTCGCTACGACGTAGCACAAACGTAGCTAAATTTGACGACAATAAAGTTGATATGTCAGCCGCTACATTAGTCGTCGTCACAATAAACACTAATGGCTCTTTCCAGAACACATAAACAATATACAACAGCTTTTAAACTTTACGACTGGTCATAAACTACATCCAGAACGTTGATTTATTGCCAGGCACTAGGTTTTTATGCCATATTTTTCTTTCTTACGACACGCCCAAGAGAATATTAGAATACATGATTCTTAAGTTGAATATCTCACGGTTTGTCGATGAAAGGGTGTTCTAAATGTAACATCGACATAAATAACCCAACAAGTAGCACGTTGTCGTGAATATAGAAGGGTATCGCATAGATTTTATATCGATACATTGACACAACCGTATCTAGTTTCTGAGTCACTATAATAAACTAGATATCCCGGCGAACTTTGTATCGCCTCAAATATTAAAAAAAAACAGCGGCCAGGGCGCGCATTAAAAAAAAACAAGAAATATCAAGTTATTGTTGTGGTAATGAAAGTTTTAAAGGGTAAAACGGGAACCCTATTACTCACTATTATCGCTATTATTATTCGCTGTCCGTCCGTCTGTCTTGCGCTGTATCTCGTGAACCGTGATACTTAGAAAGTTGCAATTTTCACAGATGATGTATTTCTGTTGCCTCTTTAACGACAAATATTAAAAAACAATATAATAAATATTTAAGGGGGCTCCCATACAACAAACGTGATTTCTTTTCGTTTTGGTACGGATCCCTTAGTGCGCGAGTCCGACACGCACTTGGCTGGTTTTTTTTATTAGTCCGCAGCCGCACCTACGTCTATTGCCGAGCGCCTCTGGTTAGTAAGAATTTTTAGTGGCATCCAGCGGGGACATTTTAACCTACTAATACATTATAGCAATAATAATATGAGGTAGGACCAAATTCCATACAAACTTTTTCAGTTTAGACACACGGATACGTTCCCCCTGAAGTCGTAACCATTTCGAAAAAAGGTTCTCAATTCGATGGTAATATTCTTGTTTGTATATTTTGACTTTGAATCTTTTTTTGCAAAAAAAAATTTAATCGAAAACTGATGTTTTTCTTGAGGTCCCTATTCCAACAACCTCCACCTATGCGGCCTCTGTCGAGGGGTGATGGTGTGTCATTTCACATCTTTGGCCACCTGATGGGCTATAATAACCTGATGGTTCCTGATGGTCCCAATCATATGCAGCGGTAAAGCTGTGAACAAATTCTAATGTTTTGATTGAAGAAACCATTATTTTAAGCAAATTACTTTTCAACCGATTTCCAAAAAAGAGGAAGTTCTCAATTCCACTATATATATATATTTTTTTTTTATGTTTGTTATCTCATATCTTTGGACTGGGCGAATCGATTCTGATTTTTTTAAATTGATAGCTACTACTTCCCAAGTTGCTCCCATTCCGACAATTATTTGGCCCCATTTCGGTAATTTGAACTCGGTTGTTGTGTCAATTTTTGAGGCGTATTTTTTTAATTTAAATCACTTTACCTGTAGTATGATTGGTCGAGCGGAGGGAGGCGCAGCCCGTCACCGTCGTCAACTTAACGGCATGTCGGCAGCTCCCGCGATACACAGAACTGCACTCACGTACCACCACGACACTTACACACTGCACACACTACACAACACTAACCACTTATACACCTTTATACACTATGCATACACTTTTATACACCTCATTTTGTACCTGAAACAAAACAAAGTTAACGTTTAAAAGCGTAGAAATATATAGTTTAAAACTTTACGTGCGAAAAAAACTTAACCAAAACAGAATTCGTGCAAATATTTTCAGTAAGATTTTTTTTTCATTTATTTAAAACTAGCGGATGCCCACGTCTTCGCCCGTGACAAATTAAATACCTACTACCTACTTAGGTACTGAAACCTTCCTCGAAAACCACTATATCCATGGGGCCACTGGAAATTTACGCCCGCAGCACATGGGAGCGGCCGCGGACTCGAGGATATGAAAAAAAAGAAAACTATCCATTGGTTTATGAGTTTATCGCGAACACACAGACAGAGAGACGCTGCGGAGGACATTGTTTTATAATTATTTTAGTATGGTATTCCAACCTCTTTAGTTTACAAACGCTACACTGCACAAAACAACACACTCTTTACAACTTCACTATGATTAGGTTTGACACCTCAAATAAGGTTCTCAATCCAAATGTCCCGCCAATCATTTGTTTGGTAAGCCAGCGTGACGCGTTCCTCGACCTCACGTCAACAGGTCGGATCCCACACTGATATTTACCGCCCCAACAACGTCCCGTTCGCGCTCGCGCCAAAAATAATACACTCAAAGCACAATGAAGGTTTCCTACCAATGACCCTGTTGCTATTGGAAAATGGCTTTCTATAGTGAGTACTCCATTGTCTGTCATCTCACTGAAAGCGCATAGATTTATAAAAGGTTTAAATTTTATAAAATTGATAAAATAAATTATTCTTTTAACTGTCGAGAGGTTCTTTTAACTTTAATCAATATTGATAAATAGGTACCTACTTAGAAAGCTAACGACCGGTTTCTCAATTGAGAATTTGAAGTTGAACATCTACTGAGAACGCCAAATATCAAACGAACAAATTTTGTCATTTGACGTGCTCAACGCATACTTAACTTCAAATTGCTTCGGTGGCACATCCTCTTTCGACACCGGAGTCTCGGGTTCGATTCCCTGTCGGGACAAACTTTGTGTGATGACATATACGTTTATACCAAAGTCTGGATATTTCCTATGTTTAATATGTATGTATTTACAAAAAAAAAATAAGGATTTATATCAGTTTATCTAGTACTCATATAACAAGCTTTGCTTAGTTTAAGACTTGATGACGTTGTGTGAACTGTCCGAACATATTTATTTATATTTATATTTATAAATTCTCAATTCAGAAACCGGCTGTTAGGGGTTCAGTGAGTTCTCTAAGAGTTCTATAGTAGGCACCTACCATACTCACCTGTACGTCTTGAAGGCACACTACTAAATAGACTTTCAAACTCGTTATAAGTTATGTATAATATATACCTACATCCTTATGTATATACATCACGCCGTAGGGCTAGGTGCACACCCACAATTTGCGAGTAATTTTGTTGGTCCCACATAATAGGGGGCAAGCCTATTGCCGTTACCGGACACGATAGAAAATTTATAACTACTATAATTATAATTCAAACAAATATTCCAACAACCGTGACAGATCTTACCACATCAGTTAGATATATGAGTTTTATTTTTTTTATAATAGAAACTTACTCCACCCATGATCAGGGTGATGAGGGTGGCAAGTTTATTGCCGGTAACCGGGCACTTTTATGTTTGCTAGGAGCCTCTTCCGTAGAACGACAGGTGCACTACTAAAAGGTGAGATTGACTTGGGCCTTTAAGATCTTGGTGAGACCTTTACATATAATTTTTTTTTCACACCAGATACTAACTATTATCTAACATTTATACTTAGTTTCAATTTTACTGAAGATAAACCAAAAGCAATTATTCTCTCTAAAACATTCAGCATATTCTAATTGGATACTCGAAATCGACAAAGTGCTACATCTAAATTGGTTTAATGTAAATAAATATAGAACAGTATTTGTCTCCGTAACTTATTATGTAAGTATGTGTAGGTATTGCAAACCTGCTTTGCTGAGTTCAATCCTTAGGATGAAACGACTGCTTCGGTGGCGCACAAGCTTAATTTCGGCTATTCCACCTTTCCCACTTGGCGATCCCACCTGGGTGGAAAGAGTGGAAAATATAATCCACATTTCCCTCCCAGGTGGGATAGGTGGAAAAGGAGGATTTGAATTGTTTCTCTTATCCCACCTGGGAGATTATTGACGCCACTCTTCCGTAATTAGTACTATACTTTTATTCTATATAAGTAATTAAAGTTTTTGATATTGTTGGTGTCGGATTCGTTTATAGAATTTGTGATTTTAGAAAATGCACTCTACCTATTAGCGCCATCTATTGAAATTTTCTAGAAACAAACTGAATGAACTAATCCCACACCAACACATATTGAACTAACTGTGATAATTGTGATCAAAACTAATTGCTGTGATATAAACATATATATGTACTGAGATTTATACAGGTTATGTACGTATTTGCAAGCTTTCGATTGTAATAAATAAGGATACAAATTATATATATTTGTTATTTAAATATAACAGCTGGCATGAAAAACGTCTAATTGGAAGTAATAGCATATATTAAACTGAATTTTTCACAATAATATCATATGCAGTTACCAATTTTGTACACGACTGTACTCCATACAAATGTATGGCAAACGAAACCTTTTTTTTTCAAATTAAAGCAGCTCAAATTTATAGCAGTTCATACGACTATTTCACGACTATTTTTTGGCATAAACTTTAAACCGAAAATCGCAGGCGTTCCAGAGAAAATTGAAGTTTTCAAATGTTCAAGCCATAATCCTCATCAGGTTACCTTTATATCTCTGGAACCTTATAAGGACTATTTCTGAGATTTGACATGTCGTTATGACTATTTCATGACTATTTTTTGGAACTTAAACCAATTCGATAGGCTTTACCGTTTGCTTGCAACAGAGATGAGGATTACAGCTTGACGTTCAAGCCATAATCCTCATTAACTTATAGCTATAACGCCGAAACTATAATACGACAAATTTTTTTACATGTACTACTATTTATGACTATTTCATGACTATTTTTTAGCGTTGTCAAAATTCGTTTTCATTGAGATTTCAAATATGAGGATTACAGCTTGAGGCACACAAATAATAGCTTGTAAAAATATGAGAAGTCGACTGTACCGGTAGGTACTAGTGTTCGCCTGTATGGTCAAACAGTAGAACTCGCGATCATTAAAAACATGATTTGGGCTTTTTGCCCCCCATTTCTCTCTAATCAATAAAAACTCACACTGAAAAAAAAATCACGGAACACTTGTGTTAAGTTTCGTTGAGATTCTATAAGCAATGTGCAGGACACTTACAGACAGACAGATAAATGCGAAATTGTCCAGTTTAGTCTCATAGTAATGTAGACGCTTCGCTCGCTAGGTCAACTAATGTCGGATCTTATCAACGCCATGGATTGTCTTGCGGTTTAACAGAGAGCTTGGCGGATTTATTTCACAAATATGTAGCAGAAAAGAGTTATCATCACAATGCATAACTCCAATACAATAACAGACAATAATAATCACACACAACTTAAATAAAATCAAATTTTATACGAATGCAAAGTTCTTAGAAAGTTGAAGAAAAAATATTATTATCGTCTAAGAAGCCAGAACCTAAAACTATTTCGAGTGAAGACCCAGAAGGCGTGTCGAACGGAAATTGCGCCCCCTGGCGATAGGGGAATTTAACCCAAGCGTTGCGTGTACCACCCCTGCCCTACTGATCATTAACACTATCCACTGATAGTCTCACCATAGGTACCTACTTTAATCATTCACCTTGCGTAGGAATTTACACAGATATTTCGTTACAAAAGGTTACTCAAAGTACCTATATGTTTCTTTTATAGTACCTATAAAAGAAATTTATACCATTGTCCCTCGAAAAAGTGTACTTTATTCATCGATAACAGTGAATAAAACGCTCATTTACTCACAAGTGAATAATGACATTTGAATTTGGAACGAGCTTCAATAGATGAATTGAGTATTCTACAAAAAAAAAAAAAAAAGTTGAACGTAACTACTGGCAGACTGAATGAACTCATTCCATTGACAAAAGAAAACAAAAAGGGCAATGGCATAAAAAACAAACACAACCCGCCAATTTTAGATCGTAGTGTTTAAAAAAAAATTAAAAAAATCCAACATCATGACTGCTAAAAACAAAAAAAAACATGCGTAAATCAAAACTATAATTATACGAGGTCAAGAAAATAATAGAAACAGAATATTAATATCCTTTCTAAACACCAAACCACTATTGCGTGGTCAATTATGGACACGCGGACGAAACAGAAACACAAGAGGAAATGACTTGGGAACTTTACCAATGAATTAGTATTCTTACAATTCGGGGGAATGGTGAAAACACAAAATATGTTCTATAAAAGTCATGCGAGTGCTGCCTAAAACACAATTACATTTGTCACTAATATATATTTAAATTAGTAGCCTCGTGTTATTTAGAATTATTTGCTTTATGCTGGGTGTTAGTTAAGAGATCTGCTACTCAAATTGTTCTCACTTTGTGGCGGAGTTGTGTGAATGTGTGTTTAATCTTCCCTTATCTGTCTCGGCCGTCATAATTATGACGGCTTCACAGAAATCAGAGCTTTATAGGTTGCTAGCGGACGCCCGCTTGACAAATTATATAGGTACACACAAACCTTCCTCAAAAACCACTCTATTCATTGGTGAAAACAGCATCACAATCCGTTGCGTAGTTTTAAAGATCTAAGCATGCATACGGACGGAAGCGGCTGTGTTTAGTAATATGTCTGTGGTGAATAGTATTTTTCAGATATTCTGTACACAACGTGATTTTTGTAACGTAAATACACACACTGTTTCCTCGAAGCTGACACACATTATACCTACGCCTACGTTTTCCAGCAACTTTATTGGTAGGTCCCACTTAATAGGTAGGAGAGCCTATTTCCAGTAACCATCAGGAACTTTTATGTTTACCAGAACCTCGTCTTATCAATGACTTAATATCAACACAAAGTAATCGCAACATTAGATTTCTTGGGCTTTGGATTGTATTGGTCAGTTGGCAGAACATTTCTCCTGAAAAGGGATCAGTTGCTGGTGTGAATCCAGTCTAAGAGTAAAGTTTATACACACGATATCTACTGATACTTCACACAATATAAACATAAATGTTACGTATGTAATCACTAGAAAAACATCTCTATTTACCATTTTTATTGGCTACCTCAGGCACTTACTCGGCAATCTTCGGTTGACATCGGGGTGAGCCTGCGTCAATCACCATTAAATATTATTAGGAGGGAAAAATAAACGATTTTCAGATAGGGTTACCTTCTATATATCCTGCCTTTTATGTATGTAATATCTCTTGTTACCATCAGATTGCTTTTTATAGCAGAAGTAAACATTTGTCCACAGTGATCGAATAGTCCGTGTTGTGTGGCACTATGTCACCAAATATACATACTATTGGAGCCAGTGGCTAAATAAGCCAATAGGTTCCATACATTATCAAGAGACAAATATTTAGAAGGTCTGCACACACACAATACATTAAGTTATTCTGAATCCACACATTCAAAAATACATACACAATGCCAACCATGCCTGTTTTCTTTTAACCAATTACTTTCCAATACCTCGTCGAAAAGTTTGCGACTTGCAAAAATGAGAATGGCTAGGGTTTGCACCTCTATGCACCTGTAAGCGACGGACTCATCCTTCAAATGCGACATACACCACGCATTATGACATCTGGACAGGATCTACCCTATACAATTTGTATGGTAACGAACACACTGGTCATTCACCACGCTGTCTTACGCGTCACCGCGCCAGATTCGCGTGTTCCCATGCTATCCCACGCGTACGACGCTGTCACACACGTTTAACGTGTCATAGCGCGTAGATAATGTAAACGTCAGACATCGTAAGACGTAGGACCAGTGTGTCGCTGTTTCCCACGTCGCGTGGCATACGTCGATCAGTGTGTTATAAGCTTTATAGTCCTCTGTATAAGTTGTGAAACAAAAAATCCCCAAAAAAGGCAAGGAAAATGTGTAGCAACCCTACTATTCCTATACAATTACTGCCAATACCTCTTGTCTCAGTTATTGATGATAACCCCAATAGACCGATAGTCCCTTGATGTTTCATTGCAGCATCTTTACGGTATGGGTAAACACTAATAAAACTATAATGGATATTGGCACTCTGAGGCGAAATAGGCGAGTAATATTAATGTAGATTATTAGAGATTTTATACATATGCCACTATATTCCTTTTAGCAAATAAGATAGGAAATGATTTCGACAGAATTATAAGAGATAAATAAGATACTGCGTACCTAATGTTATTTTAATAAAATTTACATTCAATCATATAATCACGCCTATATCCCCACGGAGGTAGTCAGAGGCACTTTACACGACCACATTTTACAAGTAATTTTGCTAGCCAGTAAAATAACCATTCTTCTAGTTCGCAGCGAGCGCTCGGACCTCAGTTTAATTTTATTTGCAATAAACATCATCAGGTAGATAAGTAATCGACTCTAATGTCTTGATATAAAACGAACGACATTATAAAATAAACCTAATTGAACCAAAGCAAACACAGGACACGAAAGGGTCGAAATGCTTTTAGAATTTTATCAACGTTATTTTGGCCAAACCTGATGTGAAACGTTTGCATCACGTAGCAATGTGCCCGCGGCCACTGGCATTCAAACTATACTAACTATACGTAACTACAGTGAAAATCTTTATTGCCTACTAGATACTTTCCCGTAAAATACACATAACAGCGCAATTCAATCTCATATGTTGGTTACTAAAACATATCTATTGTTGAACTGGTAGGTATCTACTAGGAATTGCGCCTGCTTTGAATAGATTTCTCGTTCCTATTTGTCTTTTTATCTAACGCGACAATATTTATCCCAACCTGTGCAGCGGTTTACGTGCAATGAGTAAGTAACAAACATAAGTTCTGTTTAACATAAGTTTCTGTTAGTAAAATATGTTCTGTTTGTTTTCATTTGGTGATGGCATTTTATTAATTTAATTTACTCATTTATTAATTTCATTTTTTAATTTTATTATTATGAGTTTCGACTAGTAATGCAGATGACATTTTAATTGTATGTAATGTACCCACCTACATACTTATCTAACTTCCATTTATCTTTTTTGTACGCCAATCTCTGGCAGACCATAGAGAAACACTACGAGTATTATGTATTTTTTTTAAGACCTGTAATGTATCTATGATCACAAAATAAATGATTGACTGATTGATTGAAAAGGTTCTTCCGCATTTTCGCCACATTACCCCTGACACCCGCAACTTCGTCTGCGCAAGATTAATTCTTCTAGTAGATTAAGCGAAAGTATTTAAATAGGTAATAACAGTCAGCCATATCTTTAAAAATTTTAAATTTATTTTTTAAATTTATTTTTTTTAAATTTATTTTAATTAAAAAGAACGTAGATAGCTTCTCTGCCCAACTACGAAACATTTTTTTTTAAATCTAACAAAAGTACACAAACCTTTTCGTACAAATAAGTTTAAAATTCGCACAAAATTTACACAACATCACAAAACATTCAAAAAAAGAACAAACACTATTTAAAACAATTTACAGTTATAACTTTTTAAAATTCGCGCTCAAGCCAACGTGTTTTTAAGTTCAGCCAGTTCAGCATGTAGCAGAAGGCGTCTTGACGTAGTAAAATCGCGTCGCTCACTGTTCTACGCGCACCACTCGCGTCACATCATTTTCACACAATAGGTACAAGCTTTCCGAACATTCATTGCAATATGGTATCACTACACGCCTTTTATGTAGGTACACATCTACTGAACTTGCTTTTACCCCTGAGCTTTGAAATACCTAGTCCTTTTCAAAGTATTTTCCGTTTTCATACAGATCTTTTATTTGTATTCTCATTCTATGAAAGTTACTGAAATGGATGAATTTGATTAGGTAGGTACTACCAAGATTCAAGTATAGGTAATTTAATGGTATATAATATGTAATAGCACCTCAGGGCAACTATGTAAATATATACTACGTATATATAGAGCGCTGATAAGCGGTCTGAACCACCAACAACCACTCTGCACGTCAGAACAGTCGAGGATGACGTAACATCACTACAGCTTCCCAGTTTAAGTTGTTGCGTGGCAAAAAATGGAACTAATTATTTAGTTGATGGTTTCGAATGTCGGCACTTGGTGAAACTTATAGTAATACATGCTAACAAAAAACACTTGTACACCGTTTCATTTAATCTGACCGGTTTCGCTTTATAGCATTATCAAAGGTTGTTGTTCCCTTTACATATTTATTAAACAAGTATTTTACTACACTGTCTAACATATCTTCAAGCCATTGTTGAATTAAAAACCTTTGATAATGCTACAAAGCGAAACCGGTCAGGTTAAATCCTGTAAATTAAATAAAAGTGAAACGGTGTACAAGTGTTTTTTGTTAGCATGTAGAACTAATTATTGTTTGTAGTTATTGTTCTGAGATCTTGTTTTTGACTAGTTTTAATGTAATGTGGCGCCCCTAGTGAACCGCAAACATATATTGGGCAAGCTATATACACGAGTATTTTATGACTACCAGAAAAAAATCAGGGTAGTGATAGGTATTCGATACTAAACCCATCCATGCTAAAAAAAAAGAATAAAGTAGTTATGTCATTTTTTTCTTTAAAAACACCTAATATTTGTTCACTACGTAAAATAATTTACTATATTTCTTTCATTCATTCGGCGCGCGGCGCGTCACCCCGCCTCCCCACGTACCGCAACGCATTCACGCGCCCTTTGCATGCCAAATTATTTCAATCATAAATGCAGTTCCGGTTGTTACATCTCGATGCGCGCACGCTTCCCTTTCGATCAATCCCAACTAATACTATCGAGATGGCGTACCAATTTACGAATCGCGAATACGCATTAATGTTACGTACATATTTTATATCCGGTGAAAATGTGAGTGCTGCTTTACGGATGTATCGCGATCTCTACCCGAATGCCCGACAGCCAAATTACTCCACAATGTTAAGTGTCTACCAACGTCTGTTAGATCACGGCTCATTTCACGTACCTACGCATGCACAAGGCCGGGGTAGACCAGCCTATCCGCAGAACTTGTACGATGAGGTGCTCGAGTTTTTTGAGGAAGATCGAAGTACGAACGATGCGGCACGTCGATTTGGCATCAGCCAGCACTGTGCTTGGAAAATTGTGAACTTGGCTGGTATGCACCCTTATCACTACAGAAAGGTCCAAGAGCTGACAACAATCGACCGAGCACCCAGGATTGCATTCTGCAACTGGGTGATCCTTCATCCGGATACCAGCGTCCTTTTCAACCAACATAACGAACATTGGTGGTCAATCAGGAATCCCAAGTTGGCGCGACAACATTCATTTCAACATAGATTTAGTGTGAACGTTTGGGCCGGAGTCCTAAATGATAACATCGAGGGACGTCTAACGGGCGTAACCTATTTGGAGCTGTTGAGAACGATGGTATCAACCATGTTGGATGATATCCCACTCGCAAACTTGCGAGACCTCTGGTTCCAACAAGATGGTCCTCCACCCCACTACCACATCGCGGTAAGAGACTACCTCAATACGCAATTTGAAGGCAGGGAGGTGCTCAGGTCGCGTGGCCCGCTCGGTCCCCGGATCTGACGCCAATGGACTTTTTCATGTGGAGTGAAGTGAAACGTAGAGTATGTCAGTGAACCCAACACCCGTGAGGACCTCCGACAAAGGATAATTGACGCCTTCGATGAAATCCGGCAACAAAGAGACATTCTCCTCAGTTTGAAATCGAACTTATTAAAACGAGCTCGCTTATGCATCCAAAATGACGGAGGACATTTCGAGCAACAACTAAAGTACTTGTAGTGGTAAGTCTTTCACGTATTAAATACATAAATTAATCATTAAGCCAATCTTGGGTGCAAAGGGGCCCTTCTTACATCTATCGGGCCCCAGCGACCTCACCTGCTAGTAGGTTCGTATATTACGGTACCCATGTGGTGGCTTTGGCCCCTACGTGGATACCAGGTGGTACAACAGTGTTGGTCCGGGGGGGTACCACCGTGCAGCTGTGCTAAAGCCCCCCAAGTAACCCAGCCCAGGCTGGGTTGCGTTAGGGGTTCAGCAGCGGCACTGCCGGGCCCGGGGCGGTGTATGGTGCGGCAGGCAGGGGTCCAGTGGGGGCGAAGCGGAGTCTAGTGTGGGTGGTGTGGGTCGATTCGCCGGCCAGGGAGACCCTTAGCAACGGCGTTGCCGCGGTCGCCCGCAACATAGTCATGGGGCCCGCCTGGGACCAACCACCCCAGTAGGCTGCCCCACATGTTGCGCATAATCCTGTTGTGGGGTCGCCGCTCCGGGTGGTAACCGGTGTGGGGTAGCGGCGGCCTTGCATCAGGGGGGTTTGGGAGCCCTTCCGTCCGGCGGGTCGGCTCCGACCTAACCACACGGTTCTAGACGAAGCTAGCCTCTGCACTTTGTCACTTACTGCCGCACCAAATATCGCCCTGTCTTCACGCTTCCCCATATTTCACAATGACAGTGCAACAAGAGAATAGACGGTACACAGCGGCCCCTAGAAACCCCACAAAGTTGACTTCGTTTGAGGTGGAGTTCGCGAATATCCGCGGACTCCATGCAAACCTCGATACCGTCCACCATCACCTGGAGTCGGCACGGCCTTCTGTGATGTTCCTAAAGGAGACACAGATACGCCGCCCTGACGACACGTCGTACCTCTGTTACCCGGGCTATATTATTGAGGAACAATTCCGCGATAAAGCCGGGGTGTGCGTGTTCGTTAGGGCGGATGTTTGCTGCCGCCGGTTGCGCTGTCTGGAGAACCCCTCCTACTCCGTCCTTTGGCTGCACGTGGATCATGGCTCCATGAGCCAGATCTACGTGTGCGTCTACCGCTCCCACACAGGGGACACTGGGACAACAAGGCTTTTCGAATACCTCAGCGAGATGGCTGACGATGCGCAGGTGCGGTTCCCGAACGCTGACCTGGTTTTCCTGGGGGACTTTAACGGTCATCACGTTGAGTGGCTGGGGTCCCTTAGGACCGATCATGCGGGACGAACCGCCCATGCATTCGCTCTCTCCCACGGGCTGACCCAGATGGTACGGGGGATCACCCGGATACCTGACAGGTCAGACCACACGCCCGCCTTGCTGGATCTACTGCTGACGAGTCGCCCAGCCGAGTACAGTGTGTCGGTACGCGCGCCACTGGGCACATCCGACCACTGTGTGGTGCACGCCAGCTTCCAAGTGCCACCGCCTGCTCGTGCTGAACAAATGACTCGACGACTATGGCACTACTCGTCGGCAGACTGGGACGGTCTCCGCGATTACTTTGCGTCCGTCCCGTGGAGCCAGCGCTGCTTTGTAGGGAAGGCGCCTTCGGATAGCGCTGCTGCCATTGCTGGCGAGATCAGTCTAGGGATAGAATATTATATCCCTTTCACTGATGTCGCCAGCATCCGTAAAGCTCGCCCCTGGTTCGGGCGTGAATGTGCCGAGGCTGTCCAGAAAAAACAGTCGGCATATCGCGCCTGGGTCAGGGCTCGGGCGGCACGTGACCCGAACGTGAACCGCCTCAAAGCAGCGTACAATCGGGCCACTAGGTTCAGCAAGAGGGCCTTCAAGAGAGCGGATGCCCAGCGCATCGCGCGGCTTGGTCAGGAGCTCACATCCCATCCCACGGGCAGCCGTGGATACTGGCAACTGGCCAAAGCCGTACAGTCAAATTTTTGTCAACCCTCGCTGCCACCACTGCGTTTTCCTGATGGATCACTGGCTCACAAAGCCCAAGAGAAGGCGGACATGCTCGCAGACCTCTTTGCGGCTAATTCCCGGGTCGATGACCGTGGCCTGCAGCCCCCCGCCATCGCCAACTGTGGCCACACTATGCCTGATATTGTTATCAGGCAATTTGATGTACGGGCAGTGCTGCGGTCACTCGACACGCGGAAAGCCAGTGGCCCTGACGGCATTCCGGCGGTGGTGCTACGAAAATGTGCTGCTGAGTTGTCTCCAGTATTAACGCGTCTGTACCGCCTGTCATACTCTACAGGCCTCGTGCCGGAGGCCTGGAAGGAGGCGAACGTACAACCGATCCCCAAGAAAGGGGATCGATCCGATCCAGGCAACTATCGACCCATAGCTGTCACCTCAGTCATTTGCAAGGTGCTCGAGCTTCTTATTAATAAGCAGCTCATGCGATACCTGGAGGATCACTCGCTAATCAATGATCGGCAATATGGCTTCAGGCCAAAACGATCAACGGGTGACCTCCTGGCATTCGTCACGCATGTATGGGGTGAGGCTATGGAAAAGTTCGGCGAGTCCTTGGCTGTTAGCCTGGACATCGCCAAAGCTTTCGATAGGGTCTGGCATGCTTCGCTCCTTTCCAAGCTTCCGGCATATGGTCTACCTCCTCAACTGTGCAGCTGGATTGCCAGTTTTTTAAACGAGCGCCGAGTGCGGGTCCTCTGCGATGGCCAGGCTTCTCGCTTTTTGCAAGTGAATGCCGGGGTACCGCAGGGGTCCGTACTGTCACCAACTCTCTTTCTTCTGCATATCAATGAAATGCTTTCCCTCGGGAACATTCATTGCTATGCAGATGACAGTACATTGCACGGGAGTTACTCGGTTCGTCCGACGGCGGGGCGATCTGTGATAGAGGAGGAGAGACGACATCTCGTGGGTGATCTCGACCGAAACCTCGATAGTATCTCCCAATGGGGTGCCGAGAACTTGGTCGAGTTCAATGCCCACAAAACACAGGCGTGTGCATTTACAGCGAAAAAATCCCCTTTCCTTCCCCTACCCACTCTTCAGAATGCAATATTACCAATGAAGGACAATCTAGACATCCTTGGCATAGACGTTCGTCGAGAGCTCAATAACACAAAATACATTGAGAGATGTATTGGGCTAGCTTCGCGGAAACTAGGAATACTGAACAAGGTAAAGCGATTCTTTACACCGCACCAGAGGTGTCTGCTGTACAAAACGCAGATTAGACCCTGCGTTGAATACTGCTCTCACCTCTGGGACGGCTCCGCGAAGTATTTGCTGGACGCACTCGACGCTATGCAGCGACGCGCTGTTCGCATTATAGACTGTCCGGAGGTAACGGGAAGCCTTGAGCCGCTAGCCCAGCGCCGAACAATTGCTTCCTTGGCCGCGTTCTACCGTATTTACCACGGTGAGTGTTCTGAAGAGCTCTTCAACCTGATCCCACCCTCTCCCTTCCGATCCCGAACAACGCGTGCCGGGCAGAGATGTCACCCTCATACCGTGGAAACCGTCTTCGCGAGAACCGAGCGTTTTAAACGATCGTTTCTCTGCCGAACGATGGTGGCTTGGAACGCCCTGCCTGCGCACGTGTTTCCTCCAACATATAACCCTGGGCTCTTTAAGCGAAGCGTGAAGAGGCACATTAGGTGGGTAATTTGACCTCTTACTTAACCATTTAATACCTTACTATAGTAATTGCGGATATGGGGGATATGGAATCGTAAAATAAATTTTAGTAAAAGCAATGGTAAGTAAAATATTTAAAAAAAAACACTTTAAACTTATTTTAAATTTCTTAATAGCACTATTTTTCGCAGGATTAAATGGACAACAAACCTTTGACAGTGGATGCGGAGGTGGCAATCATTAGAAATAGGGGTGACATAATGTTAAAGGCATTGGTAGCACAAAAAATCGATTCTGTTAGTTTGTCTAGTACTTTTAACTCCGAATTGGCTGTACAAAAGTCGATTCGCAACAAACTTAGTGATGGGGATGTGGTTTTAAGCAAAGCTGATGTGGTTTTGATCCCTAGGGTGGACTACATAGCAAGGGTCAATGACATCATTTTATCTGATGATTTTCAACACATAACCTTTAATCCCACAGCTAAGTTCCAGGCTGAACTGAAGCTTGCTATAAAATCCACGACTTACTTATTCCCTGAGAATTCTTCGTTGCATAAGACTTTGATAAACATGAATCCTCGTTGTCCGTTGTTTTACGGCCTTCCAAAAATACATAAGGAAGGTTGCCCGATTAGACCTGTTGTCGCATATAGGGGGGCTCCAGCATACAATTTGTCGAAGTTTTTGAACACAATCATTAAAGAAGCAATAGATTTTAGCCCAAAATTTTCTATAAAAAATAGTACTGACCTCATAAACAAAATCAAAAATATAAAGTTACCGTCCAATGCTCAACTTGTGTCTCTGGACGTGAAAAGTTTATTCACGAACGTACCTTACAATGAAGTCTTAGATATTTTAAAACACAAATTAACAATCAAAAGAATCAATTTTAATAAAATAGAAGAAATTTATAACCTAACAAGATTGTGCATGTCACAGAATTATTTTCAGTTCAACAACAATTTTTTTCTGCAAAAAAATGGTTTGTCGATGGGGTCGCCTCTGAGCCCACTAATAGCTGAAATATTTATGGATGCGTTCGAGACTAACCACATAGTTGGGAACGTTCATGTCTTGTACTACTTTAGATACGTTGATGACATTATCATCTAGGCTGCTGGACGGGAACAAAGCGTCAGCTCAGTATCCTCGTCTCCAAGTTGAATTCAGTACACCCTAGAATTGATTTTTCACTGGAAGTGGAGTCGGATGCCACTCTCAATTTCTTAGACCTTTCAATCACTAGGAGGAATGGTATTCATGAGTTTCGTATCTATAGGAAACCTACATTTACAGACACTGTTATCCCTTACTCATCTAACCACCCATGGCAACATAAAATGGCAGCTTTCCACAGCTTACTGAGCAGGTTACTGACAGTACCGTTGAGCCCACAGGCATTTCATGAGGAATTGTCTATCATTTGTTATATAGCACACAGTAATGGCTACAACGTAGGTATGGTCCACTCATTACTAAATAAAAAACGAAAAGAGATGCTAGTTTTCATTTATTGTATCCAACTCAAGATCCACCTAAGAAGTACACTGCCTGTTTGCCGTTCGTGGGTCCCGTTTCGTTGAGTATAGCTAAGATCATGAGGGAGAATAGGATATTCGTGGCTTTTAGAACACAGAACACCTTGAGGGAGCTGTGTAATGGCAAGGACTCGGTGTCGGTTTCACGCAGATCGGGTGTTTATTTGCTGAGTTGTGATGGATGTGATATGAAGTATGTGGGGCAGACGGGCAGGTCCTTTGAGATCAGATATAAGGAGCATATGGCGGCGTTCCGCAACGGTTGTCCTGAGAAGTCCCTCTTCGCGAAGCACCTCCTTGACACTGGTCACCCCTTGAACAATAGTAACACCTTTAAAGTTTTACGTTTATGTGAGAAAGGGTTCAAGCTGAGTGTTTGGGAAAGGCTGGAAATAGTTAGAAGAGATGCGGACACCTTACTCAATGAACAAATAGATTTTCACACGTCCCCCTTACTTAATCTGGTTGTAAACAGACAGACACATTAGTTGGTTGTTGGTTTGTATGTGTCATTTGGCATTTCTACACAATTTGTTGAAAATTAATAAGATAAACTCTTGTATTGGTGAATACCTATTTTTGGGTACTTAGTTAGCAAGATCTGAGGTTTCTACCCACGTTAGTTATTGTGAAAAAATCCTACATCGCGATAATGAAATTTGCACACGTTCACTTATAAGCAAATATGTTCTAACCACAAATTTTGATGTTCTCTCTGAGACAGTCTTGATAATGCTTCGTTTAGAGGCGAAACAATTGTCGACGTTTTGTTGTCCTTTTAATCCTGCGAAAAATAGTGCTATTAAGAAATTTAAAATAAGTTTAAAGTGTTTTTTTTTTAATATTTTACTTACCATTGCTTTGTCATGGATTTTCGCCGAGTAACGCTTGGTTCCATCCAATATTTAAATTTTAGTAATTAGGTACCTATTTAAATTTAAAATTACCTATTTAATGAAACAGTACGTACGTAGCCGGGCTTTTCTTAAAAAGCTATTAAAAAATTACTGTCACAAAAATCAAACTCGTATGATGAACATTTTAACTAGGTACCTACTTAACAATACAATAATCGTAGTTGAGTTTGACCTTGAAGACTGTGGCGTCTCGCATCGCAATAATAAAGTGATCGCAATAATATCGTGCAAAGTCGGGGCCGTCCTCGGCATGTTTCGAGTGTTACATTGTAGATGATAGGTAGGACCTATTTACTATCAAACATCGTGCGTAAAATAAAATGGTGGTGTCCATGCGTGACGCACGTATTTTGAGATTTTAAAAACGTTAATAACTTTGTTTTTTTTGTATGGTTGAGTATTTGTATTATTCCATATATATTGAAATACATACGTTCCAGATGAGCCCCTGAAATTTTTCTGGTAGTCAAAAAATATTCGTGTATAAGAGCCGCTTAGTGTTCTCCAGAAAGAAAACGGGTGACACTCGCCCTCTATATAATACAGAAACTCAATGAATAGCATTGATAAAAGAACTGGTAGGTACTAGCGCAAATCCCCCAACCCATACTTCTTATCCTACTTCACATCTCTGGTGGAAAAGCACCCTAAATATAGTGTAGACAGCCTTAGAAAGGCCTTTGACATAGCGCGATTTTGTTTCAATTTTAATGTGCTTAATACTGCAAAGATTATATTTAGTGCTATGTAACATCTGTCCTGGCTATGGGAGTTTTGTTTTTAATTACAGAGTGGTTTTGGGTATTCTAACTAAGTGCCCAATAACGGCTATAGGGTTGCCCCCTATTACGTGGGACCGACAAAATTAATAGCAAAGTGTGGGTGTGTAATACACCTCTCCTCTGGCTAACCCCTTCGAGGGTATAGGTGTGATATTCTGTCATGCTTTTTGACGCTCAGTGGCAATAGTAAAACTAAGTAACAATTAACAACTCTGGAAATTTCCAAACAGAATGCGTAGGTACCCAGTTGAAAAAAAACAAAAGCTGAAGACAAAACACCCCGTTAGGTAGGTACCTATATCAGGCCTATGTCACTCGTCTAACAATCACAAAAAATACGTGACGTCAGCGTCAACTTGAAGTTGTAAGTCAGTAAGGGTTGACTCTTGTTTGTGATACGGCATTGACCGTAGAGTTTATATTGAGGCATTAACGTCATAATTAGGTCAAATTATCCTGACAACCCTAACTTTCGAATTATGTTCTCTGTAAACAAAAGAATGTGCTTTAATTAACGTCGGAGTGCAAGTTCTGTATGTAAGTACTATTTATTCGCTATTCTGTGTATATGTATATCTAATTCGTCTTAAAAATTTCTAGGCGCCTGTGTAGGACCTGTTGACTAAGGAACGTGACTCTGGTAACGACTAAATTGAAAGTTCACAAACCCGTGAGACCAACAAATGAATTTTAATGTGAGCATATTAAACGCTTCTATAACATCATTTTTCTTTATTATTAAATGTATAGTTCTTTATAATCTATGGTCGGCTGACTAAATCACCCGGCGCCCACTGGACTGTGTGGCGCCACTGTGTCATTCTACGTTCGCCATCTTCGAGACGTTCAAACTATTTTTCTCCACAAAATAATAAATATAAAATACAGTAACTATTCAAAGTGAAGTGTGTTTGTGTAATAACAGCATCTCAGCACCGGCGCCGGATTTTCACCAAAATTCAAAGACATGGGTGAATCAATCTTACTGACCTCATTTTAAATTTTCAAATACATAATTAACTGGGCTATCGTCATACATTTTGGTCCTTCGAGCCGGATCGATCAGTTACGATATTAATACAACTGATTATCTATGTATTTACATGTATTTATCGATATAAATTCATTAGTTCATCAACTTTCATTGTAAAACTATTACGTAGGTACCTACTACCGGGTGCGACATATTTGCATATTTCTATGTCAATTCCTATTGTAGGAGTCTAAACCCTGTGTGAAACATAGAAATATACACATCGTATCTCAATTCAGTGTATATTTCAATGCCAAACACAGTACTTTAAGTTTTCATTTTACAAAGATAAATACGATCAGTGACCGCCATATTGTTGTTCATACTTTGCAGTTTCATAATTTTATTTAAAATGACTAAAGACGACGCGACTGCAAGTACTAAGGAGTTAGCTGCAGCGATTGATGTTAAATTTCACAGTTTAGCGGGTTCGCATATTACAACAAAAGAAATGTGTTTCATGAGATTGCAAAAACTATTTGATATTTCTAAAAAAGTAGGTACAAGCGCCGAATCAGCCGATGAGTTTTGTTCTCGATATCAGGACTTGCCGCATTGGCGCGAAATGTTTGAAAATAGTGTCAGTGCTATAACAGCTATTAAAAAAAGTCTGTATGCGAGTTATGTACCGTCCTACAATGTTCTAAGTAGCTTTGATATTATGTACTATCACATTCCTAGCGTCTATGAAGGTATGTTTGGTTCCAGTGAATCAAATAGTGATCCGTTGAATAAAACTTGTAAAAGTGAAAGTCAGTGCGCGAAACCTAGGCTACCTAAGTTGGAACTATTTCCTTTTTATAGTAAACTTGAAAACTGGCCTACTTTTCGAGACACATTTCTCAGCTTAATTCATAGTAATAGTGGAATAGCAAATATCGAGAAGTTTTATTATTTTCTTTCAGCGGTGAGCGGTCCCGCATTAACTATCGTGAAGTCTATGCCAGTTACGTCTGACAATTATCCTATTGTTTGGTCTACTTTAGTGAAGCGATATGACAACAAACGCGCATTAGCTACTAATTATTTAGATAAAATATTTAATTTAAAACCGTTAGTTACCGAATCTGTCACGGGACTTAACGAATTCTTACAGACATATCAAGAAAACGTTAAGGCCTTACAGCTGCTCAAGGTCCACGACCTATCGGGATTTATATTATTTCATGTCGCTTTGCGTAACTTAGACTACGTAACTAGGCGCGAGTTAGAAAAAGAGATAGGACAGTCTGAGATACCTACTTATGAGGAATTAATACTATTCGTGGAGAAATACGTACGTGTTTTCGAGATGGCTGGACACATTCCTGGTTCTTCGAGTGGTAGCCAACCGTCAACCACAAAACCTAGGAAAACACAGCGAACGACCTTGTCGTCAGCTGTTACAAGTACAAGTACAGACAAAAGTGTTATGTCAATGAAATCCATTAAGTGTCTGTACTGTATGCATTCTATTTATCGATGCACCGACTACATCGACCTGACACCGGCACAGCGACTCGATAAAATCAAACAATTACGTCTATGTGAGAATTGTTTACGAGAACATTCGATCGACAACTGTCCGTCTACGGTACGATGTACGGTGTGCAAAAATAAGCATCATCGCACATTGCACATAGATTCTCTTGCAAATTCGAATACTAGTGCAGTAGCATTGACGTGCTCGGCTAACTTGACAGTCTTGCTCGGCACCGCTATTATACACGTCGCAGATTGTTGGGGCCAGTTCCACACCGTATGTGCTTTAATTGATAGCGGCGCCATGACGAGCTACATAACTCAAAACTGTGCAAAACGTTTAAACCTGACGCGACGTCAATGTCACTTTGAACCCATTGGGCTGGGTGGTAGTTTGGTCAAGGATTTCAGTTTAACTACATGCAATGTCAAACCACGACATTCTACTGGTCCTGTATACGTATGAATACGGACGCGGTGATAGTCGCCAGTATAGCTGGTAATTTACCAACGCTGCCACTACCCGATAAGATTGTTACAGAATTTCAAAATATAAGGTTAGCTGACCCAGGGTACTATCGACCTGCGGCTATAGATATGTTACTCGGCGGTGATCTGTTTCCATATATTTATGACGGTCAAAAGATACTTCCGCGAGAATCTGGTTTACCTGTTGCTATGAGCTCCATTTTCGGTTATGTTCTTGTGGGGCAGACAGACATCTGTCACTCCAGGGATCCTACAACTACCAACGCGAATCGCTCTGACTCTTTCTGCGCGTTTTCCACAATTGAAAAAGTTATGCGATCGTTTTGGGAAACAGAAGAAGTACCATCTAACGTACCGCTAAGTCCGGATGAAGAGCAGGCAGAACACTTGTTCGCGAAAGGCCACAGGCGTGACACTTCGGGTAGGTATATAGTGAGGTATCCGTTTCGTGAGTCGGTGGAATTGGGAGACTCGAGTCAAATGGCAGCTCGGCGACTTCGTAACTTAGAGTCAAAATTGGAAAAAGAACCTGAGCTTAAAATACAATACCATAAATTTATGCGTGAATACGAGGACCTCGGACATATGACCTGTCTTGGTGATGCCCGGGATGTGGTATCGATATACATCATACCGCATTTTTGCATCATTAAGCCTAGCAGTTCCACTACGTCTCATCGTGTGGTATTTGATGCGTCAGGTAAGTCATCTAACAGTTTGTCGGTGAATTCAGTCGTACTTCCAGGCCATAAACTGCAGGTAGATATCAACCAGCTTCTAATTAACTTTCGTCTTCAGGAGGTTTGTTTGTCTGCAGACATCTGTAAAATGTATCGCCAGATTATCGTGGACCCTGACCAGCGATCTTATCAACACATTCTGTGGCGCTATTCTTTAGATCAACCAATCAAAAAATACTCTAGAACGGTGCTGTCACAGATCGGTCGACAGTTCGACCCCTTGAGATTTGTGGCACCGTGCACCTTTTACGCTAAGTGTTTCATGCAAGAACTTTGGACTCGCCAGCTCGACTGGGACCAAAGTCTCCCATCTGATTTGACTTCGCAATGGCAGTCCTACGTGAAGGAGCTTCCAATGCTATCAGATATACGTCATGACCGTCATGTGGCCGTGGCCACACCGTACCTGTATCAACTACTGGGGTTTTGTGATGCCTCGTCCCTTGGTTACGCGGCAGTTTAAGGACAGTAAATCCTACCGGTGAAGCCAAGGTCAGTTTGCTCATTGCGAAGTCCAAGGTGCGAAGCACCCTTGAAAACTGTAACCATCCCGCGGCTGGAGCTCATGGGTGCCCATTTGCTAGCAAAGCTTGTCAAGTATGTTCAATCGATACTCCGTAATCGGATTGAACTACACGAGATGTTGTTGTTTACAGATTCGTCGGTGGTGTTAGCGTGGTTGAATGCACCTAGTCACACACTTAAAACATTTGTTTCTACAAGGGTGTCTAAAATTAATGACAGTGTACCCTGTGAGTGTTGGTATCATGTCAGTGGGGTAAACAATCCTGCCGATATCTGCTCTCGTGGAGCTTTACCGTCAGTCTTGCTAGCCACGCGAGAATAGTTCACAGGACCAGAGTGGCTCGATCTAGATCGCCTACACTGGCCAATTAGAACCATGGATGAGTTTCGTGACTGCAAACCGCCCGAACTTAAGTGCGTCAAGACAGTGTTGGTCTCAACTGATGCTGATTCAGCCAGCTGGTTTTACACTGTAACCGAAAAGTATTCTAGTTTAAGTAAATTGATTAACGTGGTAGCGCGATGCTATCAGTTTATACGTAACTGTAGACTGCCTTCAGGCGCGCGTATAGGCTGTCTAACCGTGACAGACACTAGGCGCGCCCACAGTATATTAGTGAAAACCGTACAAGAGCATCATTTTGGTAGTGAAATGCGGGCATTAGTTAAGGGTGGTAATAGTAATTCTTTTTTAAAGAAACTCAACCCTTTCATTGACCCTGATTGTTTCCTCAGGGTGGGGGGTCGTTCCCAGTTAGAGTTATCTTAACAACAAAAGCACCCTCTTTTACTTCCTAAAGATGCCCACTTCACAAGGATTTTAATTGATCATTTCCACAAAATTTACTTACACGTGGGTCCTCGCACACTTCAAAGTCTACTAACACAAAAGTATTGGATTGTCAACGCTCGTAATGCTATTAGGTCACGAACTAGGAAATGCATTTCTTGTTTCAGAGCAACTCCTACGAGTCGACAACCCTTAATGGGCGAACTACCTAAATATCGCTCTCAGGATGTTCATGTATTTCACACTGTTTGTGTAGACATGGGCGGACCGTTTCCTACAAAAGAGTCAACGCGTAGGAACGCTCGCATCTCCAAATCCTATCTTTGTGTATTCGTGTGTTGTGCTACACGGGCAGTTCATTTAGAAGTTTTGTCATCACTAAGTACGGAATGTTTTTTGGCATGTTTCGATCGATTTACAGCTAGGAGAGGTTTGTGCCATTCTATCGTTTCAGATAATGGTACGAATTTCGTGTCAGCAAATAAACAATTAAGTGAAATAACTAAGTTTTTAAACGACGAATCGATAATATCAAAAACGGTTTTATTTCTCGTGGTATTGTTTGGCGATTTAATCCCCCAACGGGCAGTAATTTCGGTGGACTCCATGAGGCCGTCATTAAAGAGGCCCGCGCTCTCTTACGACGCACCATTGGTACCAGAGCGTTATCATTCGAGGAGCTGGGCAAACTATTCATACGGGTCGAAGCCGTACTGAACTCGAGACCTCTGTGCGCGCTGTCCAGCGACCCGACCGAATTTCAAGTGTTAACACCGGCACATTTCCTCATAGGTAGGGATCTTCTGTCTGTACCGGAGAACAGTCTTACAGATCTTTCTGGCTCTAGACTGAATCGATGGCAACTTGTCCAGCAGATGTCTCAACAATTTTGGAAACTCTGGAAACAAGATTACTTACATACTTTACAAACACGCCAAAAATGGCATAGTTCTTCAAACAATTTACAACTCGGTGATCTTGTGCTTAAGTCAATCTTACTGACCTCATTTTAAATTTTCAAATAAATAATTAACTGGGCTATCGTCATACATAACATTTATAAATAAATGTAAAAACCCGATGTGTAAACCAAAATACTTACTTACTTACATACATTACCTACTTACCGGAACAATTAACTATTTGGTCCCACCAAATAGTTAGTTGTCGGAATGGGACCAAATGGGAGTCGCAAATTATGAAGTAACAAACATAAAAATATATTATACAGTCGAAGCTTTCTTCCTTTTTTGAAGTCGGTTAGAAAGTGAAATCAATGAGTTATTTCAACATTTAGATTATACAAAAAAGTACCTTGACTATATAAGTACTTCTTCAAATAATGCCGATACCAGCCGACATTTTTTAGGGTTCCGTCCCAAAGGGTAAAACGGGAACCCTTTTACTGAGACTTCGCTGTCCGTTCATCCGTCCGTGATAGTTAGTAAGTTGAAATTTTCACAGATACTAAAAAACAGAACATAATACTAAAAAACAGAACATAATAAATATTTAAGGGGGCTCCCATACAACAAAATTTATTTCTTTTTGGTACGCAATCCTTTGTGCGCGAATCCGACTCGCACTTTTTACATTGTTAGTTCACTGAGACTAGTTTCTTCCGCGATTGAAATAAAAGATAAAAATAAACACATTATCAACAAAAGTTTCGGTTTCTGAACATGACAGCACATAATTTATCACATTCAACTGAATGTAGCGGTGTGGTAGCGGTGTTTAAATTTTACTCAATATTTGTGTACACGCTCATGAAATATAACAGCAAGATTGGCTAACTTGATTTAAACCATGTGTGTTCTTTTAATTTAATAGGTACAAGTTGTACCTAGTTACTTTTCGAGCTTTTATACATTAAATTACTACTAGTGTAGGGTTGCCATACGTCCCGGTACGCCGGGACATGTCCCGGTTTGAAGCACGGTGTCCCACGTCCCGGCCGATAAGCAAATTGTCCCGATTTAAAAATCATAGTTTTATATTAGAGGGCTGGTCTTGGTAAACAGTAATATACCTACAATAAACGCGACTACCTAACAAGGCTATTCATACGTGAATAGAGCTTACATTTGTCCGTTCACGTTTCACGAATTTACGTTAACAGTGTCAACACATTTCGGGATCGCGGACTCACGGCGTTGACAGAGAAAGAGCGCATCAAAACCTCTGTGGACCTCAAGGTTTTGATGCGCTCTTTCTCCCTCGAGATACAGGGATACAGGGCCCGAGGACCCGAGAACTCGAGATACAGGGCCCTCGAGATACAGGGGCTCCGGTGCAAGACCACCCGCACCGGGGCTCGCCCACTCGAGGTCTCCGGCGCCTCCAGCGGCCCCAAAGCGGACGCCCTAGTGGCTAGGCTGAGACACGCTGGACGCAGAAACCGTCCGCGTCTCCAGACCCACTAAATGCGCAGCATTGCGCATTTCGGGCCCGAACGACGCGGCCACGACGGATGAGCTAATCCGCCGTCGTGGAGGCGGGTGGGTATCCCCATGACCAGGCATGGCTTTTATACAGGCCTTTAATCTATGGATTTATGCACTGTTCCAAGGGAAATTTTGCCACTGCTTGCTCCAAAGATTTTTTAAGAGACTCAATGTCGCCGTGTCGTTTAGAGCAGGCCATGTCCTCTAAAAATGACCATAATTTGTAGTCTAAAGGGTTGAGGTCTGGGCTAGATGAGGGCCGGTCTTCAGCTCTTATAAAGTCCGGAACGTTGGTTTCTAGCCAGGCTTGGGTAGCTCGTGGCTTGTGACCAGGAGCAGAGTCCTGCTGGAAAGTCCACGGTATATTTTTTAAAAAGTGTATTGCTGAGAGGTTTCACAACATGATCCAAGACAGTATTTTGACCGACGGCTCCATACCCACTTTGTGCAAGGCGATCATTGCGATCCTATTTTCATTAACACCCCATTCCATATTGTAATTCGATAATGAACACGAAAAAATATGTGAAATGGCGCGAAATCGAAAGAAGTTTTTAAAATAATAAACGTGTTCCAAATTCAAAATAATTAAAAAGTTAAAAAAAAAATAAAAGTTTTAATGTAACAGTATTTATGGCCAGACTAGTTATATTTGATGAATATATTTTGTGTTAATTTCAAAAATGTGCCATGTACAAACGAAAATGTTATATTTCTTTGTTAATTATATTAAATTATAATAAAAGTTCCTATTTTTGTCCCGGTCTGAGTCCCTACACTTATGGCAACCCTATACTAGTGGTTCTGTGAACCGTAGACTTCGGGAGCGGCTTTGTTTATTATTTTTCTTCTTCAATCCAAATATTTAATACGACAATTTGTCTGTCTGTCTGTCCGTCGTATTTTTCAATTTACATACATTTGCATGAAATATTTAAATATTCTTTTTTTTTTTTTTTTTGTTTTGAGGCGATATAAAGTTCGTCGGGATAACTAGTTTTCTTTATTACTCTTTCATTTATCATCCAATCTAAAAAAATATCATTCAAATGTTATTCATTGTAAGCAAGGAGTGTGTGTGTAAAGTTTCATGCAAATCGGTTGATAAATACGGCCTCAAACATGATCTGAGAGAACTCGTAGATGTAGAGACAGACGAAAGAAATTCTCCCCAGTCTGCAAGTTGAAACGGAGCCTACGGTCGCTTCGCTCCCTCAGTCAATTAATTAAGTACTTACTTACATATGTTACTATGGACAGATTGACAAATTTATCTGACCCAGTAACGAGTACAATAATATCTCTGCACGAAGGCAGCACTAACATCTGATCGTTTATATGTAGCATATTAAAGTGACAATATTCCAAAACAAAATTATATGACGACCTTAAGGTACAAAGTAATCTGATACCTCTTGAAGAGTAAAAATATCTGACATTTAATAATTCTACGTTTCTGTTAGCAATTTGAATTAGTTCGTCTCATCTCTTTCATCAAATTGCATTTATCTCTTTCATATCGTGAATGACGTCATTGACATGTCATTTGTTTCGAATGAAATTTTGAAACGTTGAATTATAAATACCTATGTTTAGTTACTATGTGAAAAGGTTTTTTTTTATAATTCCGTGGCCCATGGCCGCGGCCGCTCTAACGTCCGTTGCCGGGCGTCTCTGGTTACAAGCAGAAGGTATTTCCAGTGGCGCCCGGCGGACTATGTGAAAAGGTAGAACAAACCAATTCAAAATTTTTCTTCTCAGAGGTTCTCAATTCAACTGTATGTTTTTTATGTTTGTTACCTCATTTCTTCGAACTGGGTGAAACGATTTTGAAAATATTTTTTTATTGGAAGCTTCCCAAGTGCTCCCATTTCAATATGGTCCCATTTCGGTAGTTTGAAGGCGGTTGCTGTAAGTGTAATGTGTATAATATTCATAGAACCAAACTCTGAAACAAACATTTGTGGATCACACATATCTATACATAGTATAAAACAAAGTCGCTTTTCCTGTCTGTCTGTCCCTATGTATGCTTAGATCTTTAAAACAACGCAACGGATTTTGATGCGGTTTTTTTTAATAGATAGAGTGATTCAACAGAAAGGTTTTAATGTATAATACATGTAATATGTATTACATGTATAACATACTAGAGCAATACCGATTATTTTAGAGGTTTCTAATGTAATGTCGTAAATAAACACAGTTTTTTAATTAATTATATACTAATTGAATACTTTACATACGTTGTACATTTAATGTAGACCAAAATTGCCATTCAAACCATATAATTTGGACGAATGACTTAAGAGATATCTCGGATGGAAAAAAATACGAGCGCGGCGACACAGCCGGGCTGTGGCCAATGATGGCAGTGAACACACAGAGATTTTAAGCAATACAGCATAAATCCTTATCCAATTAAGTACCTTAAATACATTTTGCTTTTAATATAGATCAATATGGCCCTTTACAGCGTGTAATTTAAATGAATATTTTCGAAGATATTACAGATTAGAAGTTTATATCACAGACTTTTTCATTAAAAATTTCATTTTCATTCATTCAATTCATTCGACATTTTTTTCGAAATTCATAGTAGGTTACCTTGTTTGGATAGTAATTAGAATAAAACAATAGAATTATAGCCAAAAAGCGGTTTAAAGTAATGTAGGTATTTAAGTTCAAAAAAGAACTGAATAGGATAGGTATAAAGTCATATCTGAAAGACGTCGTCGTTCAAACATAGGTCGTAGTACAGGGAATGCCCAAAGAGCACGTTCAGCTAGAGACGAAGATTCGTCAAGGGAATGTGAGGCTCGGCTCAGCCAGCTTCGGGCTAGATATAGAGCTGAATGAGTAAGAGAATCCTCAGTTGAGCGTGAGGCTCGCTGCAGCCAAGATCGGGAAAGTCATAGTGTTCGGAGAGCCAGAGAATCGTCTGCCGAGCTTGAGGCTCGCCTCAGCCAGGATAGGGGTAGGCATCGATTACAGAGAGCCAGAACTAATTCGTGGGTAAATAAAGAAAATTCTGCCATGAATTACGATCCATCGATTCCTTACAAGGACGATCGATAGTATCAATTGATAGCATGTCGGTAGTGATTGAACATTGTTTGGCATTGAAATTCAAAGACGAATCTAATTCCACAATTCTAATACCACAGATAAAGACAATCATTCTACCACAGATAAAGTCAATCATTCAACCAATGCAAAGCATACAAATATTTGCATTGAGATATTTGAATTTTAAGACTGACATGCTACATAGTCTACATTGCACCCGTGCGAAGCATGCGCGGGTCGCTAGTACACTTATAAAACATAAACATAACATAGCATCACGCCTTTTTCCCCGAAGGGGTAGGCAGAGGTGTGCAAACACACCCACACCTCGCCAGCTATGTTAGGTCCCATGTAATAGGGGGCGAGCCTATTGCCATTTACCGGGCACAAGTTCCAGACTCTGGGATAATTATCTGGGTAAAATTCTAAAAAGAATTATACATTATCCACCAGACCCGGGAATCGAACCCGAGACCTCGAGTGTGGCAGTCGGTACATAGTACCATTGTGCCACCGAGGTAGTCTTACACTTATAGATATTGTAATTTTGTTTTATTTATTCATTTATTATCAGGCTACGTCAGAAAAGTTACAGATTTTATATTAACTTATTTTACGGCCCATAGATACATACCTTAAAACTAAAAATACATATAATTATATCTTACAATAGAACACTAAACTGTCTGTTGTTTAAACGGGTGTCGTGTTACAGTTCGCGTAAGGTAACGTGCCGCGAAACCGTCTATACACGACACCTTTCGGCCAAAACTCTTCCTTAAGGAACATGTCGAGATGATGAGTCGGCACCCTAATCACGAACGACTTAAAGTTCGTGTTATGGCGCGAATCCAACCTCTCGACTCTCAAGGCCCAGTTGGTCTTCGTCCTGATGTACTCCACGATCTCAATGTCCTTCGTGGTAATGGTAGTTGGTATATAGAAAGATAATGTGGTGAGGACTTTGACCGTAAATAAAGTAAGAAGAACTAACAGTATGAACGTGATTACGAAAAATAGGGGATATTATATTGATACTAAAAAATAAATCAGGACAAGAAAGATAAAGGATTCGACGACGGAACCTCAGATCCAACCTATTAATAATTCATACGGGCTAATGTCCGCAGTTCAGCCCTCGTGGATTGGTTTTCTATTTCCCAATACACACGGGGACCCTTCACCAGATGAAAAAGAATATAGGACAGAAAGTACGTCCTTGAAATACACACCCCTACATACCTACATTGCTATGGCGGTATGTTTTCTCTTTTTGGAGTGTCCGTACACCAGGAAGCTTTCAAATCCGGGTGAAAGCTATAACATGAAAATACATTAACCACAAATGAGTAAAAATGTCAAATAACAATAACATTCGTTAATACCTCAGGGCAACTATCTCTATACTACTTATATATAGAGCGCTGATAACCAGTCTGAACCAAAAACAACCACTCTGCACGTCAGAACAGTCTAACAGTCGAGGATGACGTAACGTCACTACAGCTTCCCAGTTTAAGTTGTTGCGTGGCAAAAAATGGAACAAATTATTATTATTTTTTAGTTATTGTTCTGAGATCTTGTTTTTGACGTGTTTTAATGTAATGTGGCGCTCCTAGTGGAACGCATAAATTTATTGGGCAACCTTTATCAGAGCCGCTTAGTATTGGCTAATTGTATTATAGCTAATTGCATTGTTGTATATTTTGGTAATTGTTTTGTTAGTGGGATTATTGTTAAAATTAGTATAACATGCAGGCGATTTGGTACCCACTGTAAGCTTGTATTGTTTCCTTTCATAAATAAGTAAATAAATTCGCCGCGAAGAACGGGTGACACTCGCCTTCTATATAATATAAAAACTCAATGGTTAATACACACTGTGGTGCCATGTTAAAATAATTTATCGTCCCCTGGTCACAAGTCACATCATTTATAGGTGTTGTTATCTATCAGTTGTGACAAATTATCGACTTTGGAAGTTTATATAATGAAAGGGTGTTTGCTTTGTAGGACCTGTCTAAAAGCTAACGTAATGTAGAGTCGATCAAAACCGACATTGAATTTTAAGTACCTGTTTTTACACATGACATGGGACTAGGAATTGAATTGAAAAGAAAATAACAACGGACGTAAGTGGTACGAGTACCTACTAATGATTATAGGTATACATAACTGAAAACATACTGACACAAAAACCGACTTCAAATTACCAGAATGGGACCAAATCATTGTCGGAATGGGACCAAATTGAAATGGAACCACTCGGGAAGCAGTAGCTTTCAATTAAAAGAATAATTCAAAATCGGTTCACCCAGTCGAAAGAAATGAGGTAACAAATATACCACCGTGAATATTTAAAAAATCATACAGTTGAATGCTGGAATTTAAAAAATCATACTGGGGAACCTCCCGCAGCCCTTCTAACCTGCTTCTGTAAGGACGGTGGGTTGCTAATCCACCGTCCTCAGACCCCGATCATAGAGGTCGATGGTCCTGAGCGTAGTCAAGTCTGCGGCGCCCTCGCCGCACACTACGGAACTCAGCGGGGAGGGTACGCTTCCTCACCCTACCGGCCGCCTCCTTCACGAGCATAACCTGCTCGCAGAAGGACACGGCCGCGTTTCACTGGCTCCCGCTGGAGACTATGGCTCGTAGCATGGTCTCCAGTGAGAGGGTATCTACGCCCAAGCCCACAACGAGTTCCCGGCGCTGACTCGCCCACGCTGAGCATTCCACCAGCGTATGGAATGTCGTGTCTTCGCCGGAAGCCTCGCAGTGTTGACACGCAGGTGTGACCTCACGA
This sequence comes from Nudaria mundana, assembly GCA_963556515.1. Lineage (NCBI taxonomy): Eukaryota > Metazoa > Arthropoda > Insecta > Lepidoptera > Erebidae > Nudaria > Nudaria mundana. Next base: position 19,146,899 of record OY748289.1, on the reverse strand, counting down.
TGCATGCGAAACAGATACTCACCGAAGTTTCCGTGCCTGGTGATGATTTGTGTCGCACGATACGTGAGGCCACCGTGTATGATCGGTCTCACCACCGCGATGGTGGTGATTCCCCACTTTGGTTGCTCAAGTCGCACCTTCCATGTCTCCATGAGATCCTGGCGGAGTTGGGACCGCTGGGCCTCGATTTCTCGAGACGCAGGCCTGTGGTCCTGCTCCACCGCCTCCTTGTGCCATTGAAGCAATGACGCAAGGGCTCTCGCTTTTAGGTCCCATGGAGGGGTCGCGGCTAGGAGACATGCAGCCTCTAGGGAGATCGTGCGGTACCCTCTTATTGTTCTGACGGCCAAGGTTCTCAACGATCTGTGTAAAACAGCAGCGTTATAGTAAGGAGACTGAAAAGGACTAAGCCTTTTGAGTTAGTTTGGTGAAATTAGTGTTACGGAGTGCAGTGAGTGCTACTACCCTTGAATAACACAAGAATAAAGTGCCTTATTATAATAGAGACTATAAGAAAAGTGCCAATGGACACATTCTTTACATTGTTAGTTTTTAGCAAATTAAGTTATACTTAAATTACTTATTGGCCTCAAGGCTAGATTGTAATTGTTATGAGGTAATCATTAAGTTACATCATAATGAAACAAAAAATACCTACTTCAAATTTAAACGATAATTATTTATCTGTCTATTGTTATGTTTGGTTAAATAGAGTAGGTACATACCTATGACTATCAATAGTCTAGGTATAGTTGATTCAGATGAACATAACAGTAAAATAAATATATACCAATAGTTGGATAGAAACAGGCGTTACTTGGCGAAAATCCATGACAAAACAATAGGTATAAGTTTAATCAAAGAACGTCAAAAGAAAATATGATTTGAAACCTGACAATCTAATTTGAGTTACTTACTAAATTCCTAATGTGGATGCTAAAAATTTATTAGGTGTTTTTATTTCATTATTAATGGATTCGCATTTGACAGGCGACGACGGTCTGCGAAGGTGAATGAAACAAAAGGTAGGTAGGTACTTTATATTGGATTATGTTCGCTAGGTGAAGACAGCTCCGATTATTGTTTCCGTGAAACAATTTCCTGTTTTAATTTGGTAAAATATTGAAACAAATGTGTAATCATTTTGGGAATAACATCGAAGATTGCTTTGCTCTCAATGAATAAGTAATCTTAATCGTCTAGCTTGATCGAGAAATAGAATTCATTCTAATGAATTGATGAATTAATGTTCATCAATTCAATCATACCTTCTTATAATAAACCTTGGGTTAGTAATTATTGCCGTATTGAAGAAATTCAATCTTGATCCAAATCTTAAAACTACTTACCTAGGTACGAGTACCTAAGTTATACATACTCACCGACGCGGGATTAAACCCGACCCCAACCCTAGACAGGGGCCACACAGGTGACCAAAGTCCACTGGGCGCTACCTCCTGGTGCGTACCAGAGACACCTGGCAATGGACGTAGGAGCGGACGCGGCCTTGGGCCGCGGAATTAGTAAAAAATTAAAAGTTATACCTACTATCACAACCATCGCGTCAAAACATAACACAACTTATTACTGACGTCTTGGCATTATTTTATTTAGCCATGTCGGATCGTCTCGAGAAATCGAAGCTCATAGGTCCCAGCTCTACCAGGAGCTGATGGAGATGACGTGAAAACGATTGACTACCTCGGTGGCGCAGTGGTATGAGTATGCGAGTATGCCCTGAGGTTCCAGGTTCGATTCCGGGTCGAATCAAATTATTTGTGTGATCCACAAATGTTTGTTTCGGAGTATGGGTGTATTCTATGTATAACATGTATGTATTTAGAAATACCTAAGTATGTTTATCAGTCGTCTAGATCCCATATCACAAGCTTATATTAGCTTAATTTGGGCTAGATGACGTCGTGTGAGAATGTCCAAAAATAAAAAATATAAAAATATTTTTTTTTTTTTTTAAACAATGAAATCATCCGAATAATTAACACACAATGGGTAGGTACTGGTACCTAAGTACCTACCTGGAAACTACCTCTTTTATATGTATACCTAATTGTGCGAATCGCACTTTGAAGTTTAAATTCGCAAAGCAAATCAGAACTGAGATAAAATGAAGCAATATCATTTCTTTTTTATTTCTATGGGCAACTTTACTGAAACTCTCAGGGGTTGCTTTTCACTAAAAACCCAGTCTGCATAAATGTGGTTTTAGTTATTTTATCACGGCTCACGGCTGCTTTCTACGGACCGGAGCACGATCGCTCTTTGAATTTAAAATCAGAGTAGCTATAATAATTGAGAGTGTTCCTTCATAAATTTGAAAAATTTAAAATAAAACTAATTCGTTTTATGTCATGAATCTATAAGTGGGTAAAGTTTATGATAATTATACAGGATACAATTATTGGTATTGCCGCTTTCGATCGGGCAATTTTGACTTGAAAAATTAACTTCGTGGTCGTCTGAACACATCGATCCACAATGACAAATTATAGGCAACTAGCTGTCCTGGCGAACTTCGTATCGCATTAATTTATCTAATATGTTCTACACAACTTTTTTTATCTTCCAAAAGATTCTGCTCCTGATAATAACGAACACAATTTAAAAAAAATAGCGAATGCGGCCCAGCCGTTCTCGAGCCATTATCTCTTAACCAACCAGACTTTGTTTTATGTATCCGCTAGGACGCCCGAAGCTTGACAAATTATGATTACGATCCGTTGCGTAGTTTTAAAGATCTACTCATTACTATATAGAAATGGGGAATGTCCCCCTTAGCTCTCGAGAACTGCTTATGCTCTAATGATGGTTGACCCCTCTATGGATAGCCTTTAGATAGAAAATTGGACCTAGCCCTAAGGGGTCGAAAGTTATAGGCAATGATTTTATATACAATGGATTTCGGATTATGGCTCAAAAGTGTCCGAACTAAAAGAGAAACAAAACGCTAAAAAAGAAACAATCGCGCGCCAGTCTTGATTTTGACAACTGAACGACAACACGTTGCGCAATGCCGTACTGTATTGTAAAAACGTGTAAAAACTACGAAAAAAAAAGCAAATTGAAGACGGTGTATCATATTTTCAGTAAATAAGCTTTTGTTTTATCATTTGCAATGATAAAATTAAAGCTTATTTTTTTTTATTTCACTTAAAATACAGTATTTCGTCGATAATAAATTAAAAGACAAAAGTAAATATTGCAATCCAGTCCAATACCGAAGTATCTATCTGTCTCTTTCGAATTCATCCCAAGCTCAGTAAAAAGAAAGAGACCATTTCATTTTCACTGAATAATGTACTAACAAAATGACCATTCAGATTTATTCGGATTACCGATAGTGATGAAACTATTTGGAACAAAGATTATAGTGGAGACGCCTTGGCTCTTTATGATTTTTTTTTCGTTATATGAACCGACATCTATTTCAGTTTTCCTCGGGATCCAGTACACTGTGCACAATGGAAAAATATTATTACCCTAGCACGGCGAGAAGAATATTTTGATCCAAAAAATAACAATCTTGTTTGTTCGGCTCATTTTATGGACATAACAAAAAGAGGTCCGATCTTTATGAAACTTGTACAAGAATCCCTTGATTGAATACAATTTTTTCTTTTGATTGGGATGGAGGAGATAAGCCCAAAAATGTTTTTAATTTTCACAGGGTATCATTGTTTTGTCATAAATATAATTACATAATTACACATGTCATTTTATTTCGTGTATGTACTGTTATTTTTATTTATTTGGATTCTCGGTAATGTATTCCCACGGGAATCGGGGCCGAGATAACTATATCTCGCGGGCGGAGTCACGGTGATCAGCTAGTAGCCAATAATTTCGTATCCCATAAATTAACCATAAGATAAAAATAAATTAATGACGCGCAGTTTTAGCAACTAATTCAGTCACTTGAAACACGGCTATCTTGTAGTAGACGTAGCGACATAGCGTTATGAAAATAGTAATGAAAGCGGAAGAACTTTGACACCCGCAGGAAGTTTGGCATTTATAATATTATAATTAGTTAAATTCATTAATTCCCTTTTTATTATTCATACACTACAGTTACTTATTATGAAACTGACTCGAAACAAAATAACCTTTGTCAGTCGTTAATTAGTTTTTCAGCTTATTTCGTCTAACATAAACAAGTAATTACAATTTATAAGATTATGGAATTTATTATAGTCTTACATTAATTATTACGCGTACGTAGGTACATATCATGGAATCCTTAAAAGACTTTAAGAAAATAAACCTACTCCATTGTTTCTATGATCACGTAGTTCAAGTTGAAGCTGCATAAGGTGAATTAGTCAGGCGGACAGATAGAAGCTACGTAATGCGATAAATTAGTGCAAACAAAAGTGAACACTATTCCGTTGAATCAAGGTTTAAATTTTAATATGAAATTAGTTTATATCTATGTATACCTATGTATAATGTATAGGTCGACTCGGGACATTATTTTCTTGCGATTTGTTCTAGATCCTATGTCCATTGTATAATAAGGTCTTTGGTTATAGGCCAAAACCTATGGCGTGGTGCGGCGCAAAGCATCGCTCAAGACACCGTACTAGTACATACAGAACGGGCTAATCTATATATTTAATACGACAATTTTTCTGCCTGTCTGTCCGTCTGTCGCGTTTTTCAATTATAATTAATAATACATACATTTACATGAAATATTAAAATATATATATATTTTTTTTTTATTTGATGCGATACAAAGTTCGCTGGGATAACTAATTTGATTTAATAATATATTAATTAATAATTAAAAAAGGCAATTACGGAAGCTCAATCTTTTGTGACCAATTGTCAAGGTAAATAAGTTAGACAAATAGAAGCCCATCGAGTGCAATCTAGCAAAATAATTAGGTATGATTACTGCGGCCTACTCTAGTTACTTCTAATTTGGTTGTTTTTAGGGTTCCGTAGTGAAAATCTCGGAACCCTCTTATAGTTTCGTCATGTCCGTCCGTCTGTCCTCGGCTTTCCTCCCAAACGGTTAGTGCTAGAAACATGAAACTTTGCATGGATATGTACCTATATTTACTACGCCGACAAAGTGCAAAAACAAAATTTAGAAAATTTTTTTTGGAGTTTACTCCTTAAGAATCGATTTTCATATATAAGGCGCCCGGTATGAGAAAAATCCGAGGGGTAAAACCTACTAACAAGTAACGAAAATCATGTCACGTTTTTGGTGCGCACCTCTAGTGCGCAACTTTCTAATTTGTTATGGTTAGATACTCGTACTTAAGGAGTAAACTCCAGTCGTGCGTCGGAGCTGACACACACTTTTTTTTTTGGGTACCTCTCCTACACGTACGTGTGTCCCTTCGTCCAGCATACTCACCATGGAATCCTGATATTTCATGAATGTCAAAAAATAGTGCTGAAATAGTGCTAATTAGTGCCCAAAGGAAAAAAATAGTGCTCTTATACTTAAGAAATTACAGCCATAGTTCGATGAGTGTGCTGGACGAAGGTTTCGCCCAGCATACTCACCTCCGTTTGTGGAATCTGTGTACGCTTCAACCATAAATTCATACTTAAAAAAATTGTGCCCAAATAGTGCCAAATGGTGCCCAAAAAGAAAAAACGGTGCTCTAATAACTCCGGAGTTATAGGCTTCGTTCACTGAGTATGTTGGGCGTAGGTTTTACGCCCAGCATACTCACTTCACTACGCGAATACCGAACGAGCTAAAGGTAAAATTTACGGCTTAAAAAATTGTGCTTGAAATAGTGCCTAATATCAGCCCAATTTTCGCTTGACTTTTGACCTAGAACACCATTAAATTTAATTGTGAACTTTTACATAACATTAGATTTAGTACAGTCGAGTTCAAAACTTTCTAATAACTTACATTTTGTACAATTTTTTAACCCCCGACGCAAAAACGACGGAAATTTGACGTGTCTGTTTTTATGTGTGTCTGTGGCATCGTAGCTCCTGAAAGGATGATCCTATTTGGATTTTGTTTTTTTTGTAAGGTGAATTAGTCGAGTGTTCTTAGCTATGTGTGATGAAAATCGGTCCAGTCGTTTAAAAGATACGGGGAGATGAGATGGAAATAAAACAACAATTTGCCGATAAATGCATGAAACGCACAAAGCGTTATTTTGTTCTAGAGCGGCATGCAGCAATTTGTATTTTATTGAGAGGAGCGAAGCAGAGCTCAATCTTAGGCGACAAGTGTAAATCGTTCGTACACTACTCCTCCGAAACGGATCGACCGATTTTAACCAAATTTGGCATGCTGGTCGACATCATACCCGGGAGTGCATATATCTGAAATCATGAAAGTAGAGCTGACCACGGAGGAATAATCACTGAAAATGTCCTGGACATCGACGAAAAAGTTCTTTAACATTTAGCTAGAAATTTCAAAATTGGCACGCGCGTGCAAGACACGCAGCTGGTGGGTTCGGAAAAACGATTTTCGAAATCGGATGCACCATCGAGGAATAATCACCGAAAAACCAGATGATTAAATGGTTGACATGGAAAAGCGTGCGTCAACAATGAAAATAGTTTTTTTTTTCATTCGATTAATAAAAACATTTGCTCCGTTCTACATTTGCAATTATCAGCATGCATTCCATACCTAGTATTATCTCCGAAACTACATGACCAATTATTGTTATATGTAGGTCACACTATAAGTTTTGCGTAACTTAAAAAAACAACATGTTAAAACCAAAATATATTGTTTATTGCTTTTCAAAATACTCTCCTTTGCATTTTAAACATTTTTTCATGCGATCGAACGATTTTTTAAAACAGGAGGACCACAGATCTGAAGGCATGTTTTCTACGTGCTGATTGAACGCTATCACTGCCTCTTCGGAGTTGGTAAAAGTGAAACCTCTCATCAAATCTTTGATTTTGGGGAAAATACAGAAATCACAGGGTGCTAGGTCGGGGCTATGCGCAGGATGTGTGACGAGTTGTACTTTTTCGGAAGCTAAAAATGACTTTGTTTTATTGGCCGTGTATGAAGAAGCGTTGTCATGATGTAGGAGAACGCGGCTTTTGGGTCGTCTTTCGCGAACTTTTTCTAACACACTGGGTAAAGAAATGGTAGAATACCACTTGGCATTAACACTCTTTTGATCTTCAAGTGGAATTGTACAGATGGGACCCGTAGCTGAGAAAAAAAACGCGATCATTTTTTACCAACGTTTCTCGCCTGCCTCACTTTTGTTGGCTTGTTCTCATTTTCAAACACTCATTCACAAGATTTCTGTTTTTTTTCGGGTTCAAAACTCTAAATCCACGTTTCGTCTCCTGTGACAATGTCATAAACAGCATTAGAATGTCCGTGGTCGTACTTCAGTAGCATCTGTGAGCACCAACCACGCGAGCCCGCTTCTGCTCCGCTGTCAGTTCATGAGGGATCCAACGACAACAAAGTTTCCGAACTTTCAATTCTTCGTGTAAAATTTTCTGGATTGGACTCATACCAATCGCCAATAGTCCTCGAATTGTCTCATAGGGAATCCGCGGGTTTTCTTCAATTAACCGCTTAACAGTAGCCACATTATTTTCGTTGACGGCAGTTGAAGGCCGCCCTTCACGAAATTCGTCATGTAAAGAAACTCGACCTCTCTCAAGTTCAGCAAAACAACTTCCAAAAGCATTTTTAGAGAACTTTTAAAATCATAAAAAATCATCGCTCTAAAATCTTTTCGACTTAATTCCATTTTCGTTGCATACGTAGAACTTTGATGTGTGATAAAAAACAATTGACAAATGATTTCCCGCCATTTGTATTTTTTTATTACTAAGAATGTTGCAACGTTTAAAAAAATATAACATTCGAAATTCAAATAGTTCCGATTAGTTAGAAATGCAAAACTTTTAGTGTGCCCCATGTATATCTACTAAAATATAAAAGAAAGAGATATGGTACTTATAGCTGACTTTTTTGTAGAATTAGTTAAGTTAAATAAAATATCCAAACATTGTTTTCCATTATAATCGTCTGTTTAGACGCAAATGCAAAAAAACACTATTTTAAGAGGTGTTTTTGACACGCTAAACATATTATAATACCTATCGTGGTATCTCGGCACATTTAAACATGATATCAATATAATTTATAGTCTACTAGTGACCCGCCCCGGCTTCGCACAGGTGCAATGTAGACTATGTAGCATGTCCGTCTTAAAATTGAAATACCCCAATGCAAATATTTGTATGCTATTTGCATTGGTATGGGCGTGCCTCAGAGTGCACGTTAATACGTTGGTCCCAGTTGTCATACGAAAATCCATGGCAGTCGTTACGGGTAGTGAACCCCGAAGAAATCTATAAATACTGGTCTAACTGCAATACTTCGATATCGCGAATTGGTTGTGGAGGTCAAATGGCAGTCTCTTCACAGAAAATGTCGAAGTTTAGCCAAATCCGCAGTTAAGGATAAGTGGACCCTAGACTCCGAGGTGTGAAAGCTCCGATTGCGACTGGGATGAACGCTAGGAGGAAGGAAAGAAAGTAGAAGAGTTTTTTTTTATTTATTGTTCGTTTAGTTGATCGTATTAAACTCAGGAACTACAGGTTCGATAGCTAAGTGATACACTTGCTCTTGAATTTTAAATGTAGGCATAAAACCACGCTCAACAACTTGCTTACATTTGAAAGAGGTCATCTGAAATGCGTTATTATAACGGCGTATATTGCGCATGAATTGTTTGGATTTCGGGTACCCGTAAGGAGAGAGTGAAGTGGTTCAGGTGGAGGAAGAATTTCTTCAAATTTTTCATTCACTTGTGAGCAACATTATGCTTTTCGATTTGTCTTTGAATTTCAATCCCAAACAATGTTCACACACTACTAACATGCTACCTATTGATACTGAGATCTTAATTCATGGCAGAATTTTCTTTATTTACCCACGAATTAGTTCTGGCTCTCTGTATCTGATGTCTATTTCTATCTTGGCTAAGGCGAGCCTTAAGCTCTGCAGGCGATTCTCTGGCTCTCTGTAATCGATGCCTACCCCTATCCTGGCTGAGGCGAGCCTCACGCTCATCTGAGGATTCTATTACTCTTTCAGCTCTATATCTAGCCCGAAGCTGGCTGAGCCGAGCCTCACGTTCCCTTGACGAATCTTCGTCTCTAGCTGAACGTGCTCTTTGGGCATTCCCTGTACTATACGACCTATGTTTGAACAACGACGTCTTTCAGACATGACTTTATACCTATCCTATTCAGTTCTTTTTTGAACTGAAATACCTTACCTTAAACCGCTTGTTTAATTCTAATTCTATCCACCAAATAAGTGCGGTTTAAAAATTAACCTTATTACCGACTAAAGAACTTGTAGAACGGAAAAGCACGTTTTGTCTTAAAAAAAATACTTATACATAATTAAAAAAATTTTTTAATCTAATTCACATCCAACCAAGGTATGTACTACTATGAATTTCGAAAAAAATGTCGAATGAATTGAATGAATGAAAATGATTTTTTTACTATCATAAAATTTACAATTTACCTATTATTGCTATATTAAAAAAATATATTAATTTATCGTAACGTAAGTACTTATAAGTACGAATTGGATAAGGATTTATGCTGTATTGCTTAAAATCGCTGTGTTCACTGCCGTCATTCGCCACCGGCCGGGGACGGCGCGGCGTCCCGGCACAGATTAATAAATAGTAACTACGTAAGTCCCGGCCGCGTCGTCGCCGCGCTCGTATTTTTTTTTCATCACGAGATATCTCTAAAGTCTACATTAAATGCACAACGTATGTAAAGTATTCAATTAGGTAAGGAATAATACTGCATTGTTAAAAATAGCTTGGCAAATGACACATTATTTTTTTGTAATTTATAAAAGATAAAAATGGTTACTGTGAGTTATCCTTAAGAGATAGACATATGCTATCCCGGACAATTTTGTAGACCTTTCTATGGTGTACAATACTGTAGTACATTATTTTGATCTGTCTCGTGGGGTTTCGTCAGCGTTTGCAATGAAAGCGCAAAAAATGTGTTTATTTACGACATTACATTAGAAACTGTCGCGAAAGCGAATAACTTTTGTAAAACGGAACGCAAAGCTGGCGGATGACAGGGAAAAAAGGGGAAGAGGAGAGGGGGAGGGGAATGGCGAGAGAACCGCGACCGGCGACGAGGAGTGGCAGAGGAGCAGAAAATTGGAGAACGGTGTGAAGGCCAGGATATCCAGAGAAACGGATGGAGAACGAAACGGGAAATGTGGTAAGAGATCCGAGAACGGAGGTGAGTGTTTACAATGTGTTGTTATATGAGTAAACCACTGAAATGAAAGGCGACGGACAGAACGAAAGGTCGCGGTGGTCAGGGATGGCTGTGAGTCGGAGGCCATTCTAGGGACAAAGGAGTCCCGTCTCATCCTTGGATGAGTTGCATGGTTCGATTGTATGATGCATTACAATTTGGGTATAGGTACTTAATATCTATGTGATTTTCAGGCAAACATCGGATACACTCACACATACACACGTTCACATACACTACCTATCGCCCTCATATTTAGTGTCAGATTTCCCTTCATTTGAACTACGGGCAAATTCCTTCACGATCAGGAGTTTCGTGACAGAAACCTCTAAAATAATCGGTATTACTCTAGAATATTATACATGTATTATACATTAAAACCTTTCTGTTGAATCACTCTATCTATTTAAAAAAACCGCATCAAAATCCGTTGCGTAGTTTTAAACATCTAAGCATACATAGGGACAGACAGATAGGAAAAGCGACTTTGTTTTATACTATGTAAGGATAAAGATAGCACTCAGAGTAATTCTGAAAGAATTTTTAATATCGGTTCAGTAGATCCGGAGATTACCCATACACATTTTATTTTGCATTTGATTACCTACACATTATTATGATACCAGTTAATAAGATTAACATATTAAATGAAGTAAAGTTAGCGTGAAAAATAATGTCGCTGTTATTACACTAAACCACGGAGTATGTATTAAGTTTAACGAATTGACACTAAAAAAATCTTTATACATGGGGCACACTAAAGCCCCCCATATACGGGACGATTCATCGTTGCGATGAATCGAAACGATTGATCTGTAGTGTTGCCGCTCATACACGAAACGATTGGTCGTTACGATCGATCATTTATACATTTGAAATGGAACGATAAAGACGTGCTCAAAAATTCAATACGTGTCCTGTAAAATGGAAAACGAACTACATAACTTTTTTATTTATGAAGTGATTGAAAACCAAACCGCAAATTCAAATCAAAAAATCAAATCGTTTCTGAGATTAGCGTGTTCAAACATTCAGACAAACAGACAAAAGTTCTAAAAACCATTGTTTTGGGTTTTATTGCGTTCATAAAGCCCCCCTACACCAGTTTCTCTATTATATCTTCTATGATATTCTCTATTATACCATACAAATTCATCTTCAGATACGAAAATATGAAATATTATTTATTATCTACATCGTGCGTCTATTGAATTGTATGGCGAGCGATATTGTAGTTAAAATATTATAGTATCTTAGCTGTGTGCAGCGCCCCTTAGTGAACTCCACTGCGGGTGACGTAACCTGTTCTGAAGAGCTCTTCAATCTGATCCCACCCTCTTCCTTCCGATCCCGAACAACGCGTGCCGGGCAGACATGCCACTCCCACACAGTGGATAGCATGTTCGCGAGATCCGAACGTTTTAAACGTTCGTTTCTCTGCCGAACGATAGTGGCCTGGAACGCCCTGCCTGTGCACGTGTTCCCCCCCGGATATAATCCTGGGTTCTTTACGCGGAGCGTGAAGAGGCACATCAGTAGGTCGTCAAGTTGAGGGCCACTCTCTATAGTATTGTGTGCTGTGAGAGTGGTCCACAATTGCTAGACGTCGTCATCACGACTTACCACCAGGCGGGCGGCGTCAATTTGACGAACCCAATATACAAAAAAAAAACCTACGACAAACTTATTATTTGCGGTTGGTACAGTAATCGGGTCTAGGGATTGAACCGAAAAATTAAGTTGTTTTTTATTGTATATACTTTTCTGGGATAAAAAGCACCCAGTGTGGTGCCCAGGATATTAAAGAATAATTTTACCAAGTTTCATCGTAATCGAACCGGTAGTTTATGAGTGATGCCTGAACAGACAGACAGACAGACAGACAGACAGACAGACAAAAAATTTTTTAATCTCATTTTTGGATTCTGTGTCGGTCTAGTAACACCCCCTGCCATTTATTTTTTTGATATTTTCAATGTACAGAATTTTCACTTTTACAGATTTATTATAAGTATAGATGAATAAATTAAGGAACAAAAATCGAATCGTTGATCGCAAGAGCCAATACACTGTCGATTTATCGTTACGATATTCATGATTGCATGGGTTTTTGTTGCGATCTCCGATGTAGTCTGCGATGAAGTAAATCGTTAACGATCGTAACATACATTAACGATCTAAAGCGATGGATCGCAACGATGAATCGTCCCGTATATGGGGGGCTTAAAAGTTTTGCACTTCTAGCTAATCGGAACTATTTGAATTTCGAATGTTATATTTTTTTAAACGTTGCAACCTTTATAGTTATAAAAAAAACCAATTGGCGGGACTTCATTTGTCAATTGTTTTTAATCACACATCAAAGTTCTACGTATGCAATGAAAATGGAATTAAGCCGAAAAGATTTTAGAGCGATGATTTTTTATGATTTTAAAAGTTCTCTCTTTTAAAAGTTCAGTCTTGCGGAGAGCCGCAAGACTGTGCCGCTCATCTTCAAAATGCTTTTGGGAGAGAAGCACCTTGTTGGAGCACCGTGAGGCGATGTTTTGCTGAATTTGAGAGAGGTCAAGTTTCTTTACATGACGAATTTCGTGAAGGGCGGCCTTCAACTGCAGTCAACGAAAATAATGTGGCTACAGTTAAGCGGTTAATTAAAGAAAACCCGCGGATTACCTATGAGACAATTCGAGGACTATTGGGGATTGGTATGAGTCAAATCCAGAAAACTTTACACGAAGAATTGAAAGTTCGGAAACTTTTTTGTCGTTGGATCCCTCATGAACTGACAGCGGAGCAGAAGCGGGCTCGCGTGGAATGGTACTCACCGATGCTACTGAAGTACGACCACGGACATTCTAATGCAGTTTATGACATTGTCACAGGAGACGAAACGTGGATTTATTGTTTTGAACCGGAAAAAAAAACAGCAATCTTGTGAATGGGTGTTTGAAAATGAGAACAAACCAACAAAATTGAGGCAGGAAACGTTGGTAAAAAAATGATCGCGTTTTTTTTCTCAGCTACGGGTCCCATCTGTACAATTCCACTTGAAGATCAAAAGAGTGTTAATGCCGATTGGTATTCTACCATTTGTTTAACCAGGGTGTTAGAAAAAGTTCGCGAAAGACGACCCAAAAGCCGCGTTCTCCTACATCATGACAACGCTTCTTCACACACGGCCAAAACAAAGTCATTTTTAGCTTCCGAAAAAGTACAACTCGTCACCCATCCTGCGGATAGCCCCGAGCTAGCACCCTGTGATTTCTGTATTTTCCCCAAAATCAAAGATTTGATGAGAGGTTTCACTTTTACCAACTCCGAAGAAGCAGTGATAGCGTTCAATCAGCACGTAGAAAACATGCATTCAGATCTGTGGTCCTCCTGTTTTAAAAAATGGTTCGATCGTATGAAAAAAATGTTTAAAATGTAACGGAGAGTATTTTGAAAAGCAATAAACATAATATTTTTGTTTTAACATGTTGTTTTTTTTAAGTTACGCAAAACTTAGTGTGACCTACGTATTTCCTTTTTACAAATTTTCAAGATCTCAAATAGATCTAAAATTAATAAAATTGGTAGGTACCTATTATATTAATTTTATTGGCTGCAATAGACTATTAGTGCCCAGATTTTTTTTTTGGGAAATATTTCACCCTACAAGCAATGAAGTAATACGAGTAGATTTCATTTACGCTTACAATTTCATGTATTTATAAAAAAAAAAAAAAAATAAATTAAATTAGCATTTAATCGACAGTTTTTGATATGTGAGAAAATACCACAATTATTCCCAATTACATAAACGCCCACAATTAGTATTTTTAATATTTTTATCCAAAAACATGTGTGAACTACTGTACCTCATTTAACGTTAGTATGTAGAAGTTTACAATTAAATTTAATGGTTTTCTAGGTCAGTCAACAGTCACTGAACGAAGCCTATAACTCCGGAGTTATTAGAGCACCGTTTTTTTCTTTTTGGGCACCGGCACTATTTGGGCACAATTTTTTTAAGTATGAATTATGGTTGAAGCGTACACAGATTCCACAAACGGAGGTGAGTATGCTGGGCGAAACCTTCGTCCAGCATACTCATCGAACTATGGCTGTAATTTCTTAAGTATAAGAGCACTATTTTTTTCCTTTGGGCAATAATTTGCACTATTTCAGCACTATTTTTTGGCATTCATGAAATATCAGGATTCCGTGGGAGTATGCTGGACGAAGGGACACAAGTACGTTGGGATGATATTTTTTTCTCGCGTCTACTTCATCGTGGGTATCATAGATAGGTATTTTAAAAACATTGAGAAGTTGCTAAGACGATTTTTTGATATTTGAGTATCTATTTGAGAGATATTTAGTTTTGAAGGGCTAGTTTTTGCAAAAAAAAACATGCCCTTGAAGAACCTGAAAAATTAATGATAGTAGTCCATGTAATGAACTTTGAAGGAAAACAATAACGGATGGTTTATCTCTGTTAGTTCAGGAGTTAATGAGGCTTTTATGAGTAACTACGGAACCCTATCTTATACGTGGCTGGACCAGTCTTTTTATTACATATAGAACAAATTATTACAAACAATAAGGTTAAAATTAATTTTATCATATTCAAAACACAGTATGCATTATTATTATTGCCGTTTTGAATCTCTAACAGTGCTCCCATCTGCGTACCTTCCAGTAGCTGCCTCGGACGACACCGACTTGGCCACCACAGACGCAATCTAGATTTTTATAGACGTAAAATTGTTAAATCATTTGTTTTGGCTATTTTGTTTATCTATTTATAAGATAAAACACCAAATGGCTTGTCCAGAAGATAAAATTAACTAAATTAATACTAACTTAATAATTAGTCACAAGTACGGATTGAAAAGTAATCGGCCTAACCAAGAAAATAAATACATAATAAATAAAATATATTTTTATTTTTCAACGTAATCACCATCAAGCTCAATGCACTTTTGCCATCTTCCCTTCCAAGCATTTAGCCCGTTGAAAAAAAATATTCTTCCTTAGAGTCAAAATATGCGTCTACTGCTGCTTTGACCTCGTCATTTGTTAAAAAACTTTGACCTCCCAAGTGCTCTTTAGGTTAGGGAACAGAAAAAAGTCTGACGGTGCCAGATCAGGTGAATAAAGTGGATGCAGTAACAGTTCAAAGCCACAGTTGTGAATTTCTGGCATTGAGTGGACAGACGTGTGAACACGAACGTTATCTTCATGAAACAGGACTTTTCTTCTGATCATTCCTGGACGTTTTTCTTTTATTTTTATCTCATAAACGACGTAGTAAGGTGCAGTAATAATCAGAGTTTATAGTCTGACCCCTTTCAAGATAATCAACCATAATCACACCCTTCGAGTCCCAGAATACTGAAGCCATCACCTTACTTGCCGACAAAATCAACTTAGCCTTTTTGGGGGGTGGTGAACCAGGTCTTTTCCACTGTTTTGATTGTTGTTTTGTGTATATTAATGAACCCATGTTTCGTCCATAGTAACAAAATGATTCAAAAAATCCCATTCATCAGCTTCAAATAACTCCAAACAGTCGCGTGCAATAATCAATCGCATCCTTTTTTGCTCAACTGAAAGCAGTCGCGGAACCCACCTCGCAGACACCTTGTGGAAACCCAACACGTTGACTATTATGTTTTGAGTAAGTTCATAAGAGATGCCAATAATCCCCGCTATCTCTCTAATTTTCGTACCAAAACGGCAAAATTATCACGTTTGTTGTATGGGAGCCCCTTTAAATATTATATTAAATTTTTTAGTATTTGTTGTTATAGAGGCAACAGAAATACATTATCTGTGAAAATTACAACTTTCTTACTATCACGGTTCATGAGATATAGCTCAAGACAGACGGACGGCCGGACAGAAGTCTTAGTAACAGGGTTCCCGTTTTACGCGTTGGGTATGGAACCTTAAAAACGAACATTTTGAGTCCAAGATATTTTAACTATGGATGGGGATTCCTAATATTGACCAAACACATAGCTACTGAATCTTTAATTTTATTATATCCAACAAGTACTCTTAAGCCAATTTTTTAAATCATACTTAACTAAAACATAATCACTATACAAGTGGATTTTCTGTTTAAAAATAAATCTTATGCTAATATGAAATCCACTCGTACCAACAGTTCTACACTAAACTTATTTGAAATTAAAACACTCATAATATTAGCGTCCATGTCCGTCAAGATACGACCAGTATCTCATCATAATAATCTTATATTAAGTATAAAATTTATTCACAAGTCAATGGCGCCAGCTCTCAATATGAACCAAATTATACATATCACCTTCTGATCACAAACCTGCAACAAAACATAAAACAGTGTTACGATTTCATCTAATTCTAAAAAATCCTCAAACTATTTATTGAGCGAAGTGAGCGAAGCCCAATCTTAGGCGACTTATGTATTTCGTTTGTCCGCATACTCCTCCTAAACGCCTGAACCGACCTCCTTCAAACTTACCACAGTGATAACGTGTGGCGTGAGGGTATTTTCGAACAAAAAAAAAACAGCCAGCATTCTGGGAACCTTCCCAGTCGGCAATGACCCCAGAATGCTGGCTGTGTTGCCACGTTGGATGGCGATACTTATTCTTTGGGCCAGAAAGTAGCCAGCCTTCTGGTCCTGAGATGCATCGATTAAGCGTTTAGTGTCTCATAAAGGCGGCGAGCACTCGGACCCCATGCTTAATAATAAATACTTCGGATACATTAATTTAAACAACTTTACAAAAGTTGAGATAGGCCTTCAGATGTAAATGTGAAAATTCCAATTGCAACTGAAATGCCATTTTTGTTTGATAGTAATGGGTTTGTTTCTACTAATTTCTCAAATATTTATTTAATTCGCGAAAACAGTCGTCGGCTGGATTCGATCCAGTGGTCTTCCTCTAACAAAGAGGAAAGGCCTATTTCCCCAGTTTGCTCAAAAAATCGCAAACCAACATTATCCCTCTTTCAAAACATCTTAATAGAGAAGACGTATTATGTAGGAGTTGCCAAAATTAGTAGCTTCAGAGAGCACTTTAAATATTTTATTATCCTGCCTGTTTCACAATTAATATGATTGTGTATTTTTTATTTTTGAGTCCGAGACTCCCAGTTCTTCAATTGGCCGTGCCACAGCGGCTGGCACGTAAGATTTTGTTGCCTTTCGTCAACATTTCATCACAAGGCAACGGGTTTCAAATCTAGTTTTCAAAATTATAATATGACTGCTTATTTTATTAAATTAATTCGGCCATTTTGGACAAAACCCACTTTCTAGAGTGCCCGGTGACGGCAATAGGCTTGCCCCCTATTACGTGGGACTAGAAATACTGGCAAATTGTGGGTGTGTAATGCGCCTCTTTCGGGGATATAGGCGTAATATGTGTGTAATATTGTTATATGAATCACAAATACTTGTCTTGGGGTGGACTTGAACAGTCACTGGTTCGAGTCCAGCCCAAGGATATAGTTTTTGTGATGCATACTCGTATTGTAAATTTTACTTACGTCAATTTAATATTAAGTATCACTCTTCCAAAGCTTAATAGTCTTATCGTTTTCGAGCGCTGCAGACGCGATGATATTTTCGGTGGGATGGCAAGCTGTGCATAGTACTGTGTCGGTGTGGCCGGACAGCCGTTGTACTATCTCTTTGGACTGCAAGTTCCAGATGTACACCATGTTGTCTTCTGAACCTGATACTATCCACTGTGGACAATTTTATGGATGGTTAGATTTGACCAAACAATTGTCGGAATGGGACCAAATTGAAATAGAACTTCTTGTTATGTTTTACCCCGCATACCACACGCTCGTCGAATAGCGAGGGAAATAGCGAGAGAAATAGAGAGGGAAATGGTGAGAAACATCGTGTGGACACGTTACTCGCCTCGCCGGATTTTGTCGGCTCTTTAGCGCGGGTTAAAGACAACAACAGTTTGTTATATGTATCTCGCCAGTAGGGGAGCGTGTGGCCACTGGGTAAATATTCGTGGCAATACGCGTGGCAACGCGAGCGGACATAGTGCAAATTTATTGTTCCCTTATTAAATGTTTGGAATTCGAAGACCCTGTACGGCATTTACTTTTATTCCAAGCAAGATATCTCGTAATGATGAAAGTTATGTGAATATGATTAGCCTATATGGCATCCTAAGAATAATGTTATATCTAATCTCTCATGTGTATACTGTGATTTGAAACAGGTCGTGGGAATCATTTTATCTGTCTCATAGATAAGATAAACTCATAGGATCGTTAATGGGTTGTTTTTTTTTTCGTATTTTGATGATGAATTTAAAGTGTTGCTAGTGCTAACATTTTCAAGTTAGAATATTAAACAATGGTCAGGATTCAAACCCGCAACTTGACCCTAGCAAGTTAAATGTCTGGAAAACTAGGCTACAGAAAACAAACACAGAATTTGGGACATTCCGTGTATTCATGTTTCGGTTAATCTTTAAGTTTTATAAAAATGTCGTGGCCATACCGCAGAATTGCTCATTTCAAAATTCCTGACATATTTTTTTCGTGATCATGGCGATGGCGCTGGTAATAGCGCCGAAATATTCTCAACAATAAAATACATGGGAAATATCCCGTTTAAGTTCATGGAAAGTTTATGATAATAGTGATCATGATGATAAACGGTCGTCTTTCATCATGATGTGGCCAAATTAATTTGTTATCAGCTGACACACATTCATGACATCATGAATCATTTCATGATGTCCTGAATGTGTGTCAGCGGATCATCATTTGGATTGGTTATCCAAACAATACCTTGGTAATAAATGGTCCTAACATTTGTCTCATATCAAAAAGGGATATGTATTATAGAGAAGGATACTACATAAGGAAAACTCGACACAAAACCCTATACCAACCCGACCGGCCAGAGTCGTATATGTGGGCTGAATGTGGGTGGAAGGCATATGCCTAGCAGTAGGCGTCAAATGGGCTTAGATGATGATGATGAAGATGATGATGATGATGATGATGATGATGATGATGATGATGATGATGATGATGATGATGATGATGATGATGAATCCGAAAAGCTCATTTAATAACGAATAATATTCACATTTTTACTGCGAGAAATAACATTGCCGTCTATATACCTAATCAAAAAAATTTAGCCTATATCGAGATATATTTCTTATCATCAATTTGGACAACCAACATCATGAACACACCAGTGAAACATTTTATGAAATGGTTCTTGAAGTGAGTAATAATTCTACGATAATATGGCCAGGATGGATAATTTTATATTAATTACCAATTTGTCGTAAAAAAGTTCATGAAAAGGTCGACACATTTCTTCCCTGTTTCCACGCGCGACTATTTAACGCGCGTAAAAAAATAAGTCTGAATAGATCAAATGCATTGCCTAATATTTGTTCACGGTAGCAAATTTAAATCGCGACTCGGGTTTTAGTGCCACACGGACCGTCAGTACGGATCGCTCCGCGCGTACGTGATCCACACTGATCGTTCGCGTATGTCGTTTTAGTATCGTCCTGACCACCGCGGTGTACAGACGCGCGCAATGCATCCAATGTGGCGGGTATTATTAGTTATAGCCCTATATTACACAAGAAAACAAATATTGATGCGAAGAAGGAGACAACATGCTCACCCTTTAATAGAGCAGAGAGCCGTTGCGGGAGAATTCGTCACATTATACGGCAATTTGAGGGCTGACGAAACAAAGTTCTTCAACTACTTTTGTATGTCGACCAGAAGTTTTGACGAACTACTGTAATAGACAACAAATAAACTGGTCTGTTGCAGCTTTCTGTTGCAGCAAACGCACTTCATCGATCACTCGACTTGTGTCAACGTTGTTATATTCACGACTCGCCATGACTATACTGCGCCGACGCATGCGCTCTGCACGATACTAAAACGCTCAATACAGGCAGAGGCGCACTAGCAGCGGTCCGCGCCGACGGCCGTCCGTACGGATCCGTCCGCATTACTCTAAAACGCTCCTTAAGCTTAATACAGATCGGTCTATGTGGAGCGGTCAACCACCAGTTCTATCAACTCACCTTTCCTCCAGTAACGCTGAAGTTGGCAAAAATACAGTATTTCTCATTCTTGTGCCCCGTGTACGTTTTGAGACATTTCCCTCTACTGTAGTCCCACAACTTGAGTGTATTATCTAGAGTCGCCGCTAGTATGTACTTGCCGTTGGGTGAGAACTTAACGAATGACACCGGTGGGTTGTCGTCATCGATTAAGGTCTTTAAACACTGTCCGGATGCTGTGTCCCAAATTCGACTGGAAAGAAATTAACCTTTTATAAGTACAGGTCGCGTCACATAAAAAGAACGCTGACTTTTAAGATGCGCAGTAGGCGATTTATCGATCTATAATATGCTGGTAATAGCGAGTAAGAGCGAGAGTACCGATGCGCAAACACACCCCTCCACTCTCGCCCAGCGTTCTTCTTACGTGAATTGTACTGTAAACAGTGTTGTTTCTCCCCGAGGGGTTGGCAGTTTCGTGTCGAATAAAAAAATTGATAAACATTATCCACTTAACCAGGACCAACATATAGTTTTCATTTTATTTATTTCAGAATCGTTCTAAGTGACGCCGCCCAACTGATAATAAGCCAAGGCGACGTCTAGCGGTTTGGGTCGAATTTCACACCACATAGTACTATTTAAAGAACACACGGTTGTATGAGACATGGTGGCAAGTGTGAGACTGTTTAGTATCCAATCAAGTGAACCTATTCGTAATGGGAAATACATGGTTTATCACCACCTTCGATACATATTAGACTTACCATAGGCCGTCGTAACTAGACGACACAATTAAGCTGCCATCTCTGTTAAAGTGTACCGCTGAAACTGGATCCGAATGAGCTGGTAAAGTCTTTAAACATTTGCCTGAAAGGAATAAACATTGTCATGAATAAATACTAATAATTTTAAACCGAAGAGTTTGTTTGGTTGAACGCGACATACGAAACAAATGGATCGAATTTAAAAAATATTGTGTCCAATAGGAGAGGAGTTGTTGTAGAAAAGTTGCTCAAATGGGAAAAAAATATTTAAAATCGAGCGAAGTGTTTTTATTTAATGTAAAGTTCGGTAAATATACTCAAAGTTCGCTATACCGGAAACACAGGGGTCAACAAAATATACGTTTAACAAAACATAAAACAATTTCTTCCGCAAGATGTGACTTGAACTTGACCTAAGCACTGTTCACACCTATCGAACGTCCGCGCGTAGGGACGATAAACTTTCGGATTTCTGAATCCACCAAAGAGATCTCGCGACTGAACTAACTCTCACTGGCCGATTCCGGAATCTGTCAGTTAGAGTCGCGTCCTACAGATATGAACAGCGCTTTATTCTTAGCACACATAATTGCATATCTGGAAAAGATTCACCAATTTCTAATACTTAGTCATCATCAACAAGTTGAACGAACTATTAATATCCGCATTGGTAACTTTTGTAATGTGTACATAAATTACACGATTACATTGGACATTCTAAACATCGACACAAATACATTGCTTAATGTATTTTGGGACAACTGTCCCGCGATGTTAGCGGTTCCTTGACTCGTGACTGACACGTTACGTCTAAATAGGATAAATTATACCGTGTGAAATTACAACGAGCGTTTTAAACTGTATGTACTCTAGACAAAGTAAAATTTCGTTTGCATCGAGACTTTGAAAAGCAGCATTCGAATGATCGATTCTATTTTAGGTTGACACTATTCTAACAGTTTTATTTTACATTGACAGTCGAAACCAAATTTGAATTTAGAACTGTTGTTATTCAAGTTAGGAACAACAGAACGATTTTAAAACTAGGTATGCAATGCATGCTGCTAATTGCAAATGTTGAGCGGAGCAAATGTTTTTATTACATATCAGAATCAGAATCGAACACTTAAATTAATTATTGAATGAAAAATAAATCTATTATCATTGTTGACGCACGTGTTTCCATGGCAACAATTTAATCATCTGGTTTTTCGGTGATGTCCAGGACATTTTCGGTGATTATTCCTCCGTGGTCAGCTCTATTTTCATGATTTCAGAGATATGCACTCCCGGGTATGATTTCGACCAGCATGCCAAATTTGGTCAAAATTGGTCTAGCCGTTTCGGAGGAGTTGGCACACAAACTATTTACATTTGTCGCCTAAGATTGAGCTCCGCTTTGCTCCGCTCAGTAAATTCCCTTCACTCACTACATACTAATTTGCTACATTCGATTATCCTTCAACATGTGAATCATTCAATCGATCAAAGTCTCTGTCTCTTAGAAATGCTGACATGCTGAACTGTTTCACGTAACCCGCAAATTATACAACACTAGCGGATGTCCGCGGCTTGGCCCGCTTGACAAATTATATACTAAAACCTTCCTCGAGAACCACTCTATCCATTAGTGAAAAGTGCATCAAAATCTGTTGCGTCGTTTTAAAGATCTATTAAGCATACATACGGACGGACAAACAGAGGAAGCTAGTTTGTTTTATACTACGTTATGAGATTGAATTTTATATGAAATAAAGAAAATTACCTGTTCTCACGTCCCATATCCGAACGCTTTCGTCAAAACTGCCTGATACTATGAGGTTACTTTGTGGGTTGAAATTACAGCAAAACACGTAATTGCTGTGCCCCTTTAGTGTCTTCAAACATTTGCCCGAACTTAACTCCCATACCTGTAAAATGAAAATAATCTTTGTCCATAAAATATTGTTTGTTGCGTAATTTTCAAATACTGCTCGAAATATTACAAGCTTAGGTGCTGCCTAGAAATCCGCCAACGTGGAATAGTATGATCTCGTTCGCAATATTCACAATATAGGTATAGCTTCGGTGGCGTGCTCGGTAGTGCATCGGCTTTCGACATCTGGGTTCGATTCCCGGGTCGAATCAAATATTTGTGTGATCCACGAATGTTTGTTTCGGAATTTGGGTGTTTTCTATGTATATTATGTATGTATTTAGAAATATATAAGTATGTTTATCAGTTGTCTACATCCCATAGCACAAGCTTATAGCTTAGTTTGGGCTAGATGACGTTGTGTGAGAATGTCCAAAAATATTTATTTATATTACCGGGATATAAAAAGGAGCCTATGTTATTCTGATATAACATCTAAAGTTAAACTCGTGGCAACGTGGGTAATGGTCCCCTGGGTTTATCCTTATGAGAGCGTACCCAGTACGCCTGGCATTCGACGCCCATGGCCGTGGCCGCGGAGTTTGATGAGATGAGGTTTCGATTTAACAAAATACACGTCAAAAATTGACACAACAATCGACTTTAAATTACCGAAATGGGACCAAATAATTGTCGGAATTGGACCAATTCGGAAGTGGAAGACGTCATTTAAAAAAAAATTCAAATCGGTTCAACCAGTCCATGAGGCCGAGGTAACATTAATAAAGAATAAAATGAAAAAAACAGTCGGTTGAAAATATGGGACTTATTTAGGTTTATCACCCAATTAATTACACAAAATAAATATAACGATATTTAAACTTATCTAAACAAACTAATAAGCTCGTTATCAATTGAGATATAGTTAACAGTTCATTAACCTGACGACCATTTTACGAGTATGTAAACATTCTCACTATTTCGAAAAGGGAGCACCGAGATTGCCCATAATGAGGTCAACCTCTCTATGACGAGATAATGTTTCGTTTACTTAGTTATAACAAAAAACCGGCCACGTGAAAGTCGGACTCCCCCACAAATAGATCCGTACCAAAACGGCAAAAAAAAATCACGTTTATTTTATGGGAGCCGTGGGACCTTTCTTTTAGGGATCCGTGCCCAAATATAAAACGGGTATTAATGAGACTTCTTTGCTTGAGCTGTATCTCATGAAGAAATACCTACATCTGTGAAAATTTCAACTTACTATCACGGTTCATGAGATACAGCCCAAGACAAGACGGACGGACGGACAGTCGAGCCTTAGTAATAGGGTTCCCGTATTTCCCTTTGGGTACGGAACCCTAATAAACGTAGTATGTGACGACACGACTCACGCAGATTTACAGGATCTTAACAACACAGTTCTTATATACATAACTCGGTCTTCGGTCTCCTCGCTAGGTGCGGGAGACATAGGTTTATTTAGATACTTAAACTATAAGAGTGAAGATATACATATAGAAGTAGAGGTAGGCCAAAGAAAAGATGGATGACTGAAGAGATGACGTCTGACAGGGATGTGTGGAGGAGAAAGACTTGTTGCGCCGACCCCAAATAATTGGGATAAGGGCAGGTAAGGGCAGGATGATGATGATAGATACTTAAACTATAAATAGAAAAAATCTTCAAATGCCTATCGACCGACACCGTGATAGTTTTGCATGTAATACAATAGAAGCATGATACTGTAAAATGACGCATAATAATATTTACCATAGCGACAACGGTTTTAATAAAATGTCAACTGTAGTTGAAAATGCCTCACGCGAACTGCGGTAGTAACCCTCCCCCTCGCCCTCATCCCATCCCATAACGGGGCCGCGTGTCGCCCGCGAGAACTTGCACCTGCGCTACTTGTTTTTTTTTTGTTTGCAGACCATACTTAAATGCGGTTTTTAATATTGAGTATTACCGGGTGTAAGTTGCTATAAAGAAAAAAATGTCGTACACGATTCTCGTATTCTACGAACATATCGTAGAATACGAGATAAAATACCAAATATTTAGAAATATTCAATGATTCTGAACATTTGTTCATGCTACAAAGAATTGTTTATTAGCGAATTGATCTATCCTGTAGCCTTTTTCAGTTCTTTTTTTTTTCAATAACTTTGGACATTCTCACACAATGTCATCTAGCCCATGTTAAGCTTGTGCTATGGGATCTAGACGACTGATAACCATAGGTAGGTACTTATATATTGCTTAAATCATATAATATATAATACCTATACCTACTTAGAAAACACCCAAACTCCGAAACAAATATTTGAATCGACCCGAGAGAAAATCGAACGTGGGACCTCAGGACGGAAGTCGCATACACATACCACTGCGTCACCGAGGCAGTTCTTAATTTTCATATACACATACCACTGCGTTACCGAGGCAATTCTTAATTTTCATATACACATACCACTGCGTTACCGAGGCAATTCTTAATTTTCATATTTAATAAGTTAAAATTATATTTATTCATTGAAGGTCCAAAGTTGGCTTGCGCAAGCCCAAGTACCCGATTTTCAACTCTCTGGGAAAATTATAACCATTGGTCCTACAGTTCGCGTAGTGGCAATTTTTCTTTAGATAATATCCTCCTTTTTTAAAAAAATCGCAAATATTTTTTTCACCAAATTGTTTATAAATTAGCAATTTTTGCGAGCAGCCCTTCAATTTTCTCAAAAAATATCAACATGTCATTCCGAATCGAATGACACCTCAAATCATAATTTTCGAAACATTAGAAAAAGTTTCGACGTAAAAAGCACTTGTTGACTAAGGCTAAGGTGTGCGACTTACGAACGTATTCGCTGTTCGATACTAAGAAATTGGTTGCTAGTATTATTTTTTTGTTAGTACCAAAGACGATATGAATGAATTTAAGGTAATATTTTACTGTTGAGTGAAATAATTTTTTTTGGGTCGGGCACCCGTTTAGTACATAAAATATCAAAATTTAAAATTAAATTTTAACAGTTTACATGCTCAATAGACACTCAAATGATCAGAGTTTAAAATGTCTTGTTTCTTTCTGTTTTGAAATTGTTTGAAATGTTTAAAAATTCGAACTAAAATACGAAACTAAAATTCAGATATAGCCTATGGCTACTTTTTATCCTGGTAATGTGTTCTGACGGGAATTGGGAAGGAGAAAACTCTACCATGCTGGCAGAGAGAGTGAGACACAGACATCAGCTAGTATGTTGAAATAATGTTTAACTAGTCCAGTTTAATAAACAGACCAATGTTTACTAGACTTACTTTAAGAATTACTTCAATATTCTTAATTTTTT
The DNA here is from genome assembly GCA_963556515.1 of Nudaria mundana. Classification (NCBI taxonomy): domain Eukaryota; kingdom Metazoa; phylum Arthropoda; class Insecta; order Lepidoptera; family Erebidae; genus Nudaria; species Nudaria mundana. Next base: position 19,120,552 of record OY748289.1, on the reverse strand, counting down.
TTTTCCAAAACCATTGTAACACCCACTGCTGGGCAGAGACATGCAAAGAGGGGAATTCAGGCTACATAATTATACCACCCTGGCCGGATGGGTTGACATAGGGTTTTGTGTTGAGTTTTCCTTTTCTAAACATAATATGAATTTTTAAATTATAATGAATTTAAATAGTACTTTACCTTTAAAGTCTTATCATCACTGGCACTAACTATCAACCTGCTATCTGAGGACCATGCAACATCACTGATTCCCATTTTGTGCCCCGATATAGTTTTTTCAAATTTGCCATCGTACGCACCCCAAACTTTAATGAGCTTGTCTGCAGCTGTAAATACAACAACACATTGTTAGTAAAGCAATTATATTGTAAACATACATAATATAAAAGAAGCACACTGAAAAGATAAGCTGTGATGATGAGAAGTAGTACAGTTACAGTCAATCTGGGTAACTTTAGTTCGTTCAGGTAACATTGTAGGTAACTAGTTTAGATTATTATTTAGTATGACATCAACATAATTTGCAAATACTTATTGCAGCATTGCATTTTTAAACCAGCTCCGTAAACGCTCCTTTAACAAAAAGTAAGCTATTAAACATAGTTAATGTCAAAATTTTTATCTGAATTTTGGGAGCGATTTTGTGATTTTTAGAAGAAAAAAATATCAATGTTACCCAGATTAACTAGCTCCATACCTTTAAAACGAAAGTAAGGCTAAAACCAAACGAGCGTAATTTTGTGAGTCGTGAGTCGCAGAATTTCGGTAGCATAAATTCTGCTGCATTCGGTTTCATACAAAAAGGCAGTTGATACCACACGACGACGCAAAATCAGTTGTCTGCCGACTCAATGCGTCTGCCGACTTGGTAAGGGAAGGGCAAGAGAGGGGAGCGGCTAGTCTCATGTTCGTGTCTGATTTAATAATAAAAGGTTTAACGTGGTGTAATAATTCTTTAAAAACAAGTAATGGCATATGGTAGTACTTTTCAAACATATTGGGATTTTATAAAGTTAATACTATCAGGCGTTACTTTTCGGAAGTCCATAGTTAAATAAAATAAATCTAACTACTTTGCAATATTCCGCCACATGCTAATTCCCCAACTCTCGTATTTATCGCCGAGCCATCGACATCTCCTGATGATGGCCCTGGTTGGGGGCAAAACACGTGTCGAGGTTTTTTATTATTTTTTGCACGATAACACAACTCTCATATTTATTCTATTTTCAAAATTATTTCTCTATTCTTTCGGCCTAAGTGGGATTGGAGGGCGGACTTGTGCATGAATAAATACGAGAGTTGAGTAATTTGCATGTGGCGGAATATTGCAAAGTAGTTAGATTTATTTTATTTATATTGGGATTTGCACATAAACTTTCAAATAAAGTATGGAACTGTCCACACATCAGCCTCTGACTATTAAGACTGAATAACTAAATTAAGTTCGTCTGGCAACTCAACAGAAATTCAGTTGAACGTAAAATGAGTGACAAAAATATGCGACTCACAAAATTACGCTCGTTTGGTTTTAGCCTAAGCTGTCAAACAAAGTTAATGTTAAAACTTTTTTATGAGTTTTGCGCGCGAGTTTGTGCTTTTTAGAAGAAAAACATAAACCAATGTTACCCAGATTAATACCAAATATAATTATTACCACTTTCTAAGAATTGGTCTGTGTCAAAGTTAGCATGTAATGACAGTAAATTTGGACAGACTAGAAAATCAGGTTTTATTATGAACTGATGAGTTTTTAGAGAATTTAATTAATCTTTATGCTTAGATCAAAAATACCTAGATTACCGATCAGTGCTTTAAAAACGGCACCACTTCACCACGGTCATTGCACACCTGCACGCTTCAACCGCTTCCGTACTAAGTTCCTATTCCGCTTGCTGACTCTCGATGGATGTGACAACAGAGCTGTACATTAATGCTTTTGTATTAATTATTACAAATTATTTCTATGTCAACCATCAATGTACAATCTTGTTTATTTTATAGATGGTATTTGTAATAATTACCTATATAGTATTCAAGTGCCAAGATTCCGTGTTGTATTTGTACTGAATCCAATATCTATAGTATTTTTGATCAAGTCTTTATGGGTAAAAAGTGTTATGAGAGCACTGACAAAGTAACATACAGTCATGTGATATGCTTAAATTTTAAAATATTGTGTAAAATATCACACTTATCTGTCAAAGTTACCCAGATTGACTATACAATTACTAACATTATAATGTTTAACCCAAATATTAATAGATTACTGTAAGTTAATGTGCTAAAAATACAGCCCGAAATAAAATACAATACATAATAGAAATATAAACAATGTTCTTATTTGGCATTACAGTATCCCACAAAGTAAAAACTGTAAAATGTGATATTAATGGACTGGAATATCAACCTCAAGGTCAACTTAGTGTAGAACTTGTTGATATATGTAAGTGTTGATAGTCCTAATAAAAACTGTTACTATAAATAAACTATTTAGTTTAGATTAGTAATATTATTCATAGAATTTAGTATCAGTTAGCCCTAATCAATTAACATGAAATATAATGTTATAAAAATAAACAAAATAACATATGGACGTAAATAAATAACTATAAAAAATACAAGTATGTGTCAATATTCTTATGATATACTTACATGAGCTTGCCAACCATTCTCCATTTGGGCTGAATTTAACCGACGATACTGCCTTAGTATGCCCTGCTAGTGTAAATTTGAGCGTATAGTTCGGCTTCTGGAAACCGATATTAAAATTAGCGCCAAATCGCACGTGTTTGCAGCAGTTGAAGTTACATAAACATGTGCCGCCCGCCAGACTGACGCAAACCAGCAAAATACAATGAAGGAAAGTTACTTACCGCCACTGAAGATTTATTCGATTGTTGACTTGTTTGTGATAACGAATTTGGGCCAGAAAGGTTGGCGGACGGCCCACCGTGAGCTTGGTGTGCAGCAGGATGGCCTGGTCCGGGACCTAGCGGCACCATGTTTCAACTTTAGACGCACTTTCCTTTATATTGTTCGTCACCCAACACAGTCACTAATACACAAAGAACGATTATCTAAATTAAACTTTGGAATAGGTAACACACGGAACTTGTAACGCACTAGAGTTTTTATGTATATTTTAGCGTAGATATTCAAAGAACATTCTAAATCCGGGCGTCTCAATGCGTGCATATTTCACGAAGAACAAACAAGAGTACCAACATAATGTTAAAAATAAAAATCCTACTGAAGCTACCGCAAGCCACCCACACAAGATCAACTCTTTTAGATAGTTGAACTGACTGACTCTTGTCTATGATAATCTTTACTTATGGTTTGTAATGTAAATTCTGTAGCGATTATGTGAAGCCTTGAGTAGGTAGGGATTATTCAAAACCATGTATGTAACAAATTACATTATTTTTTTCATAGAGATACATAACATAATATACCTGTATTTCCATCATAGATGTATTATGCTGTTATTAGTGCTGGCAAGGAAGTTTGACCCCGTTGTCATTACCAAGGTCAAAAGTGTCATTTCCCTTCAGATTCGAAATTTTGGGAATTTGATTAGCGCCGTAAATTGTGCCTGTATTGTTTGTCTGTCTGTAATAACTTACATAAAATGGCGTTAAACAAACTTAGTATTGATGCTATAAATTTAAACGGCAAACGTGTCCTAATGAGGTATGTTCCCAAAAACTACTAAACTTTGTTAAAATAAAGTTCTGAAAGTTTCTACACCACCTTCGGCATTTCTGTTTGATTATAGGGTAGACTTCAATGTTCCACTTAAAGAGGGAGTTATCACCAACAACCAGCGCATCGTAGCTGCCTTGGATTCGGTCAAATATGCTCTCGAGAAGGGTGCTAAGTCCGTCGTCCTTATGTCACATTTAGGCAGGCCTGACGGTCAACCAAATGCAAAGTACACCTTGAAGCCGGTTGCTGAAGAACTCAAGAAACTTCTGAACAAGTAATAATTAGTTTTACTTATGTACATATATTTTGTTACTTCATTATTCATACGTAGGTCGGGGTGTCGCAAAGAGGGTCCCATACAAAATGAAGTCTAAATTTTCTAAGTCCCGGATTGCTTAAAAAGTGTATATTTGTTTTTTATTTTTTATTTTTTAAAGAACTTATTTGGTCTAATATGAACGATTAACAGATAGGCCGACGGAGCCCCGTCAAGAGGGGCTCCTATTTACGGGTGGTTTAAAAAAAATAAAAAAACCTAACCTAGAAGGCTAAACCTAACCTATCCGAGTCGGGGTGTTAACCATAATGATTTTCCAAGGTCATCCTCAACGACCCTCGCACCTCCCCCAATAGGTCGACAAAAATCGTGAAAATTTTACAAGTTCCTGCCCAATACAAAAATCAGTCGGAAATTCGGCTATGTCCGGGACCCTCTGCGACACTAGGTGAAGTCGTGAAAATTTTACAAGTCCCTGCTTCATACAAAAACCATTCGAATTTTTTCTAAATCATGAACCCTTCTTCCGACACTAGGTGAAATCGTGAAAATTTTACAAGTCCCTGCTCCATACAAAAATCGGTCGAAATTTTTCTAATTCCGGGACCCTCTCTGCGACACCCTAACCCCTATAATTAAGTGAAATGACACAATGGTACAACCTTATGAACATTGCTTTCATAGTAACTATTAATTTACTAAGCAGTACAAAGAATTTATACATCTGTAACATATTTTATTGCTTTATTTTATTTCTTACTTAAATTACAGAGACGTTACATTCCTTCCTGACTGTGTGGGTGCCGAAGTTGAAGATGCATGTTCCAATCCTGCATCGGGCTCACTAATTTTGCTAGAGAATGTTAGATACCATATTGAGGAAGAGGGAAAGGGTATTGATGCATCTGGTGCCAAAGCTAAGGCTGATCCAGAGAAAGTTAAGGCCTTCAGGTCAAGTTTAAGGAAATTGGGAGATGTCTATATTAATGATGCCTTTGGTAAGATCCATCTTCACACTATTATTTATATTATTTGAGAATAAAGTAGGATTAAAGAGAAAGAAGCAAATATTAACAAGGGATTTTCTTATTTTATTTATTTATTTATAATTTTTGTACATACACACAAAAAATAAACAAGAAACAGAAGTACAAAAGAATAAAGTGAGCATAGTACAAGGGCACTACTTATTCCTAAAGGAATCTCTTCCAGCAAGCCTGAGATGAGAAGTAAGAGTGAAAGGGCTAAGTGTGTGCAGTGCAAGTAAATAAATAAACCTACATAAACTATGGGTGCTATAATCTAATATATAAAATTCTCGTGTCACAGTTTTCGTTACCATACTCCTCCGAAACGGCTTGACCGATTCTCATAAAATTTTGTGTGCATATTGGGTAGGTCTGAGAATCGGACAACATCTATTTTCATCCCCCTAAATGTTAAGGGTAGTCCACCCCTAAAGCAAAACAACGTTTGCGGGGTCAGCTAGTATATACATAGATATATATATATATATACTGAGCTACAATACTTACATATACTACAATATATAGCTAAATATAAGCGGTAAAGAGGACAGATAATGTGTTTTGACTTTACTTTTAAAGAGAGGAAGAGTTTTACAGCTTTGTATATCAGGGGGTAGTGAGTTCCACAGCCTGACTGCATGAACGGTAAAGGAATAGGTGTAGAAATCGGTTTTGTGGGAGGGAAAGTTTAGGCGGTACATGAGGTGAGATCTACAAGGAGTACCGGGAGTGTTCATCTAGGAGAACCGCTCCCTCAGGTAAGAAGGATAAGTCGGTTTCTTATACTTTTATGAAAATTTCTTGGCCTTAGTATTTATTTATTTGCAAAACAACATTGGGATAATACAGAAAAGAGGCTGTACTTGATGTTAATATTATAAAGAAAAACAGCTTTCATATTAGATTAGGAAAAAGAAGTTTCAGAAAGCCCTTAATTGGGATTTCTTTTATGTCTGCAATTTTGATACATTGAGACATTCTTTCTTAAGACATTGAGACCCCTCCGTACCTCAGAGAGCATGTTAAGCCGTCGGTCCCGGTTGTCCTACGAACTCATATGGCAGTTGTTACGGTTATGTAGAGCCCTAAAACAAAATTCGACTGTCTCACTACAGAACTTTGATATCGCCCATGGGTTGTGGAGGTCAGATGGCAGTCGCTCCACGGAAAATAATTATCGAAGTTCAGCCGAATCGCAATTCGACTGGAACTATCTCAACTATTGGAAAAAGGCTTGGTGAATGAATATGTCTGCAATCTACAAATAATAATTCATCCAATAGGTACAGCTCATAGAGCCCACAGCTCGATGATGGGTGAGGGTTTCGAGGAGAGAGCCAGTGGTTTTCTACTTAAAAAAGAACTTCAATACTTTGCAAAAGCTCTTCATGAACCTGAAAGGTAAATAAATATATTATATTAAATATTATTGGAAAGTCATTACTCATTGACTTGTATTGCAATGGATACTAGACAATCTTTTTTATTTATTTATTATTCAATATAAATAAAAATGATTCGCCGTTCGTTTGTCTCCCCAAAACTCGGGAAAGGCTGGATCGATTTGGCTGATTTTGGTCTTGAAACATTTCTGGAGATTCAGGCAATGTTTAAAAGTGCGGTACGAAGTTCGCCTGGACAACTAGTTATAAATAAAAATTTATTGCCCTTCATTTGTCTTGCTAAAACTCGAGAATGGCTTGATGGATTTGTCTGATAGAGATAAGAGGTCTTTAATATTCGCAAAAACTCAGATACGGTTTGAAAGTAAAATTTCATGCAGTACAAAGTTTTCCTAAAATTAGTCTTTTACAATATTTTGAAAATACCTAATCTAATCAAAATCTAATCTTGATATTTTAGGCCATTCCTTGCCATTTTGGGAGGGGCTAAGGTGGCTGACAAGATACAGCTCATAGAAAACTTGTTGGACAAAGTAAATGAAATGATCATTGGTGGTGGCATGGCCTACACTTTCCTCAAGGAGACTCAGGGAATGTCCGTAAGTATTCATTGAACTGTAACACCCCATTTATTAGTATGGGTTGAAACAATTACAATGTGTTTTTTGTTTATGGTAAAACTCGAAAGACCATAACAAAAAATCTACTTCAAAATGTAGTGTATAAAAATAAATTATGCACTTTGGATATTGGATAGTGCTATCGATTCTGAGCAATGTACTTTCAGATTTGCGATAAACATTAGAAATCATTGTACACTAGAATAAAATCTCTTTTATTTGTGTTTTTACTAATATACCCAATATTGATATTCAGATATTGATTTTCAGATTGGAAATTCATTATACGATGCTGATGGTGCGAAAATCGTATCGAAACTGTTAGAAAAGGCTGTGAAGAATAATGTGAAAGTTCATTTGCCTGTAGATTTTGTTACTGCCGACAAGTTCGATGAAAATGCTCAGGTATATTTTGTTTTAATTATATTACTACAAATATATTTTATAAGCAGTGAAGTATGCTAACTTTTTCTTATATAATTTTACAATATGAATCACAAAAACTATAGTCTTGTCTATAGCTAAAGTCTTGGTCAGTTGGTAGAACGTTTCTCCCTTTCCAGGGATCAGCCACAGGTTCGAGTCGGTTCGAGAAGACTATAGTTTTTGTGATTCATATTGTCAAATTTTATAACTAGCTGACCCAGCAAACTTCGTACTGCCACAACAGCGCCACTTACTGGATCCAATTGTGTTTTCTAACCTCCCATTGCAACACAAAAAAAAATCCAAATCGATCCAAAGAATAAAATTGGTCCGATGAATTATGTAATTTTGAACGTTTCTGTCCTGCGAATGCTACGCGTAAATGACGCGCTGTATTTTCACACACCATTAATTTAAGTACCCTGTAACTCAACAAATTTTTTGACAAACACTACGACAATCAAATTTTTCATACAAGTCAACTCTTAGATGTTTGACAAACATTTCAAACATCGTCAAATTTGTCAAACAATTTATTTGAGGCACTTTAGTCACGTGAGCGAAATCTTCATTAGTTACTAGCTGTCTCGGCGAACTTCGTACTGCGCTTTTAAAACTTCGCTGAACCTCCACGAATGTTCCAAGACCAAAATCAGCCAAATCGGTCCTGAGTTTTAGCGAGACAAACGAGCGGAGATTCATTTATATAGAGAATCATTGGTTGAATATGTAGATGGACTGAAGTAGACGTTGTCTTGCTCTTCAGGCAGATTAATCCTATGTTATTCTTTTTCAGGTTGGAACTGCCGACGTCAAGTCAGGTATACCTGATGGCTGGATGGGTCTTGATGTGGGTCCAAAATCTCAAGAACTCTTCGCTGAACCTATTGCAAGGGCTAAAGTTATTGTCTGGAACGGGTGAGTAGTGTTAAATATTTTAACAAAATTTATCTTCTAAGCAAGTATTTATAAACATACACACACCCTACAAAGTGATCTAGAGAAACTGATACAGAAAAAAACAAGTTAAAAATATGGCAAAAATTTGCCATATATTTTAGAGTTTTCGAAAGTTTTTTCATAAAATCTAAAAAATGTCGCATGACATGAATGTCAACATCATCTTAGAGGTTTTTGAACATGCTGAGTTGATTGCAGCTGGTCTTGTGTCTCTAACTATTACCGTGCTCGATTTGACCTCGTTTAGACCTTGACCTTGAGATCAGAGATCAAAGGTCAAGTTAATTTTAGGGGGTTTTCGACTATGCTAAGTCGAAAACCGCGTTTACACGGAGTCTCTAGCTCTTACCGTTCTCGAGTTGAAAGTAGTTCACGGACATTACTGTTGTATGAGAGATTTTCGTTTCGAAAATTCTAAAAGTCCACTGAGAAGCTTCTCAATTCGACTGTTTGTTAAGTACCTCATATCTTTCGACTGGGTGAACGGATGTTGATTTTTTTTGTTTTAATCGACAGCTACTGTTTTCCAAATGAATTTCAATTTGGTCCCAACAATTATTTGGTCTCTTTCTGGTAATTGGAAGTCAGTTTATGTGTCAACGTTTGATGTGATTTTTAAAATGATAAAAGCAGTATAAAACCTTTTTGTACAGGCCCGCCGGAGTATTTGAGTTTGAGAAATTCGCGGGCGGTACCAGGGCTCTCATGGATGGTGTTGTTGCAGCCACTGCCAAGGGAGCTATTACTATCATTGGTGAGTAAGACTGCCTCGGTGGCGCAGTGGTATGAGTATGCGACTGCCGTCCCTAAGGTCCCAGGTTCGATTCCGGGTCGAATCAAATTATTTGTGTGATCCACAAATGTTTGTTTCGGACTTTGGGTATTTTCTATGTATAATATGTATGTATTTAGAAATGTATAAGTATGTTTATCAGTCGTCTAGATCCCTTAGCACAAGCTTATATTAGCTTAATTTGGGCTAGATGACGTCGTGTGAGAATATTTAAAAAAAAAGTACTACGTTTTAGAAGGCTTAATGATGAGTTCTGCTATACTAATATTATAAAGAGGAAAGATCATATTGTTTGTTTTGCATTGAATTCACTCTAAATCTACTAAACTTACACTGATACATATCCCCTAAGTGGTATATGCTACTGCTTATCCTGGTAATTGGTTACCGTGGGAATGGAGAAAACTATACCTATATCACGCAGGTGGAGCATGATAATCAGCTAGTTATATTACTCACCTTCAGGATATGGGCGTTATTAATATGTATATTTCTGAACTATTTCTTTATTTTTTTTAATATTTTTATGGCTATATTTTTTTGCGGGAATTTGGGCGTCCATTGGAATATACATTTAAGGGTCAAAAGTGCAATCCCATTATTACAATGAACTTTGAACCTTAGTTGTACATTAAAATATCTTAGCGTCGTTATCTTTCTCGTTGGATAAAGGTGGAGGTGACACTGCAACTTGCTGTGCCAAGTGGGGTACAGAGGACAAAGTGTCTCACGTGTCTACCGGCGGTGGAGCCTCTCTAGAGTTGCTTGAAGGTTAGTTACATCTATACTAAAGGTGGAGGTGACACTGCAACTTGCTGCGCCAAGTGGGGTACAGAGGACAAAGTGTCTCACGTGTCTACCGGCGGTGGAGCCTCTCTAGAGTTGCTTGAAGGTTAGTTACATCTATACTAAAGGTGGAGGTGACACTGCAACTTGCAGCGCCAAGTGGGGTACAGAGGACAAAGTGTCTCACGTGTCTACCGGCGGTGGAGCCTCTCTAGAGTTGCTTGAAGGTTAGTTACATCTATACTAAAGGTGGAGGTGACACTGCAACTTGCAGCGCCAAGTGGGGTACAGAGGACAAAGTGTCTCACGTGTCTACCGGCGGTGGAGCCTCTCTAGAGTTGCTTGAAGGTTAGTTACATCTATACTAAAGGTGGAGGTGACACTGCAACTTGTAGCGCCAAGTGGGGTACAGAGGACAAAGTGTCTCACGTGTCTACCGGCGGTGGAGCCTCTCTAGAGTTGCTTGAAGGTTAGTTACATCTATACTAAAGGTGGAGGTGACACTGCAACTTGCTGTGCCAAGTGGGGTACAGAGGACAAAGTGTCTCACGTGTCTACCGGCGGTGGAGCCTCTCTAGAGTTGCTTGAAGGTTAGTTACATCTATACTAAAGGTGGAGGTGACACTGCAACTTGCAGCGCCAAGTGGGGTACAGAGGACAAAGTGTCTCACGTGTCTACCGGCGGTGGAGCCTCTCTAGAGTTGCTTGAAGGTTAGTTACATCTATACTAAAGGTGGAGGTGACACTGCAACTTGCAGCGCCAAGTGGGGTACAGAGGACAAAGTGTCTCACGTGTCTACCGGCGGTGGAGCCTCTCTAGAGTTGCTTGAAGGTTAGTTACATCTATACTAAAGGTGGAGGTGACACTGCAACTTGCAGCGCCAAGTGGGGTACAGAGGACAAAGTGTCTCACGTGTCTACCGGCGATGGAGCCTCTCTAGAGTTGCTTGAAGGTTAGTTACATCTATACTAAAGGTGGAGGTGACACTGCAACTTGCTGCGCCAAGTGGGGTGCAGAGGACAAAGTGTCTCACGTGTCTACCGGCGGTGGAGCCTCTCTAGAGTTGCTTGAAGGTTAGTTACATCTATACTAAAGGTGGAGGTGACACTGCAACTTGCTGCGCCAAGTGGGGTACAGAGGACAAAGTGTCTCACGTGTCTACCGGCGGTGGAGCCTCTAGAGTTGCTTGAAGGTTAGTTACATCTATACTAAAGGTGGAGGTGACACTGCAACTTGCTGCGCCAAGTGGGGTACAGAGGACAAAGTGTCTCACGTGTCTACCGGCGGTGGAGCCTCTCTAGAGTTGCTTGAAGGTTAGTTACATCTATACTAAAGGTGGAGGTGACACTGCAACTTGCTGCGCCAAGTGGGGTACAGAGGACAAGTGTCTCACGTTTCTACCGGCGGTGGAGCCTCTCTAGAGTTGCTTGAAGGTTAGTTACATCTATACTAAAGGTGGAGGTGACACTGCAACTTGCTGCGCCAAGTGGGGTACAGAGGACAAGTGTCTCACGTTTCTACCGGCGGTGGAGCCTCTCTAGAGTTGCTTGAAGGTTAGTTACATCTATACTAAAGGTGGAGGTGACACTGCAACTTGCTGCGCCAAGTGGGGTACAGAGGACAAAGTGTCTCACGTGTCTACCGGCGGTGGAGCCTCTCTAGAGTTGCTTGAAGGTTAGTTACATCTATACTAAAGGTGGAGGTGACACTGCAACTTGCTGCGCCAAGTGGGGTACAGAGGACAAAGTGTCTCACGTGTCTACCGGCGGTGGAGCCTCTCTAGAGTTGCTTGAAGGTTAGTTACATCTATACTAAAGGTGGAGGTGACACTGCAACTTGCTGCGCCAAGTGGGGTACAGAGGACAAAGTGTCTCACGTGTCTACCGGCGGTGGAGCCTCTCTAGAGTTGCTTGAAGGTTAGTTACATCTATACTAAAGGTGGAGGTGACACTGCAACTTGCTGCGCCAAGTGGGGTACAGAGGACAAAGTGTCTCACGTGTCTACCGGCGGTGGAGCCTCTCTAGAGTTGCTTGAAGGTTAGTTACATCTATACTAAAGGTGGAGGTGACACTGCAACTTGCTGCGCCAAGTGGGGTACAGAGGACAAAGTGTCTCACGTGTCTACCGGCGGTGGAGCCTCTCTAGAGTTGCTTGAAGGTTAGTTACATCTATACTAAAGGTGGAGGTGACACTGCAACTTGCTGCGCCAAGTGGGGTACAGAGGACAAAGTGTCTCACGTGTCTACCGGCGGTGGAGCCTCTCTAGAGTTGCTTGAAGGTTAGCCTTTAGTATAACTAGTATCAAAACGATATATACTACTTCTGTTGAGATAAATAAAATTAAATAAACTAATGCTGTTGTTTTCTTTTTCAGGCAAAGTATTGCCAGGTGTTGCTGCCCTGTCTGATGCATAAATATTTATGTTGCTAGTCTACTACAAATATCCTATTTAAAGCTAAAAGTTTTAGATTTGTTGTTTTTTAAATTATTTAAATGACATTATTATGTCGTACATACATTTTTTTTAATTCTGTGATTATAATTATAGTAGGTATGTATGTGAAATTGTTATCGTAGTAAATCAAAATATATTATAACTGCATAAGTATAATTGGTAGGTGAGAGCTGTAGATACAAGTATTCATTGTGTATGTTACCTAATATAATAAGCATATTAAAGTTATGGCTAATAAATCAAGTCAGTAAGTAAAACCAGTTGTTTCTTTCAAACTGTGGTTTTTGAAGTGAAAACTTCGGGTCTCCCTGGTTTGACCGAAAGGAATTTGACAAATGTTCACTTCCCAAAAAAATTTTCGCATAATTTCTTTTGCCAAATTATTACTAAACAAAAAATCTATTCACAAAAAAATTTTACGCGAATCTAATGTTTGTGAAATGAACGTTTAAACTATAACTTGTTTACCAACTAGTACTTTTACCATTTTTTATTTAGTCAAATATTTCAGTTGGAATAACAGTTTTTACGCAAAATCAAATAAGCCAAATATTTAGTAAGCAAGTCGTTTCTGGCACTCGCCGGCCGCTGCCGCGGCACCGCTCGCTTCGCTCGCTCAGCTCGTGCGTAGGAGGTCACAGTTTTAACCTAACCATTCACCAAACAACCAACATCATTTCACAAAACGTTTACTGTCTGAAGATTGTTTGCTGTAATAAATCATTTGATTAAAGACCAAATGCCATAATGACATTATACTTGGTAATATTTTGCCAAGTAAAAATTTGACCAAATAAAAATATGCGTACTAAAATCATTCGAAATATTGCAATGGTATAAAAAAAGGTTGCTAAAATTTGTTTGGGTAATGAAATTTTGTCAAAATCTTTTCGGCAAAACGGCAGGCACCCAAAAAGTTCTTTAGGCGCACCGCACACAGATTTTTCGTGAATAGTAAGTTAGGCTGATCCGTCATGCTCTGAGGTGAAACGCTCGATCGGGTGAACTCGGGACCGCCGAGTGTACCCGAGCGAGAAACACCGCACACAGATTTTTCGTGGGTAGTAAGTAAGTTAGGCTGATCCGTCATGCTCTGAGGTGAAACACTCGATCGGGTGAACTCGGGACCGCCGAGTGTACCCGAGCGAGAAACACCGCACACAGATTTTTCGTGGGTAGTAAGTAAGTTAGGCTGATCCGTCATGCTCTGAGGTGAAACACTCGATCGGGTGAACTCGGGACCGCCGAGTGTACCCGAGCGAGAAACACCGCACACAGATTTTTCGTGGGTAGTAAGTAAGTTAGGCTGATCCGTCATGCTCTGAGGTGAAACACTCGATCGGGTGAACTCGGGACCGCCGAGTGTACCCGAGCGAGATAGATACAGTCAGCTGCTCTTCGCAGTAATTATATCGCTGTATTTCGTATGATCAATTCTTACGTCTTAATTGTCTTTATTAAATTAATAGTTATAATTGATACGTAATGATAATTATTATTTTAACAACTATCTGTTTTACATTGTGAGGTTAGTGTGTGTATTTAGCGGTTTGGTAATATTGAAAAATAATACATTATGAAAAAAAAATATAAACAATAATCGTTATGTACACAAATCATAATTATTGTTATTGATATTATATAAAGGGATTCGATCGTATAGGTAAGTCACCTCATGTTTATATTATATGCGTATACATATATGTATGTGTTATAAATATAATTAAAAATTAACCTAACTTATTTTCTGTGAACTTTTACTTTCCCATATTCAAAAATAAATATTATGTACTATACATATATAAATTGATTGGGATTGGCCAAGGAAGTTTTCACTTCTGCCGTGCGGTCTTAAGCACACACTCTAATTAAACTAGCTGTCCTGGCGAACTTCGTGGTCGGCCCAATTTAAAATAGGTACCTCCGTGCGGTCTTAAGCACACACTCTAGTTCAACTAGCTGTCCTGGCGAACTTCGTGGTCGGCCCTTTTTAAAATAGGTACCTACTTTCTCACCTTTTAAACATTCCTTGGCCTTCTATGAATATTTGTAGACCAAAATTAGCCAAATCTATCCAGCCGTTCTCGTTTGGCGAATCGAACAGCAATTCATTTTTCAACCGGCGACGTCCAAAACAAGGATGGAGTGCGGTTACGCTAAGCGCGCAATCGCGAAATGCTCCAAGGGTACTATCAGCATGTCAGTGTCAGATTGAAAAGTGACACGTACGGACGGACAGACTGAGAACGACGGGCGTATAAGGGTACTTTTTTCAGCTTTTGCTGATAGTACTCTTAAAAGGAAGAGGTTCTCAATTCGACTTTTTTTGTTTTCGTTTTCAACAGTCTGAAATGATTTGGTTTTTTTTTTATTAGAAGCTACTATTTCCCAAGTGGTCCCATTTCAATTTGGTCTCATTCCGACAACTATTTGGTCCCATTTCGGTAGTTTGAAGTCGGTTGCTGTGTCAATTTTTGACGTGTATTTTTTTTATATTTAATTTTTAGTTTTCGAAACGAAAATCTCTTATACAACGGTAATGTCCGTACGTGAACAACTTTCAACTCGAGAATGGTAAGAGCTAGAGACTCAGTGTAAACGCCAATCGACTTAGCATAGCCGAAAACCCCCCAAAATGAACTTGACCTTTGACATCTGATCTCAAGGTCAAGGTCAAATCGAGAACGGTAATAGTCAGAGACTCAAGATCAGCTGCAATCAACTCATCATGGTCAAAGACCTCTAAAATGAACTTGACCTTTGACCTCTGATCTCAAGGTCAAGGTCAAATCGAGAATGGTAATAGTTAAAGACTCAAGACCAGCTGCAATCAACTCGGCATGGTCAAATACCTCTAAAATGATGTTGAACTTCATGTCATGTGAAATTTTTTAGATATGAGATTTTTCATAATATCTAAAAAATGTCACATGAAACGCCACATTCGAAAACTAAAATATATGGCAAATTTTTGCCATATTTTTAAATTGTTTTACCTGATATCTTCGGACTGGGTGAACCGATTATGAAATTTTGTTTTAAATGGAAGCTACTACTTCCAAAGTGAAGTGAACATTCTGACAACTATTTGGTTCAATTTCGGTAGTTAGTTTAAAGTCGGTTGCTGTGTCACTTTTTGACGTGTATTTTATATAAGAAAACTGGTAGGTAGGTACGTTACATGAACTATAAAACCTGTGTACGGTTTTATCGTTCGTGTAACGTAGAACAGATTCCATTTTGAAAGAGTTTCATATTGAAGTCATATGCTTTATATCGCAAAAGAAAGTAAAGGTTCTGCTCCCACGTCAATCGCCGAGCGCCAGTGGTGAGCTCCCAGGGAATTTCCAGTGGCGCACGCCGGAAGAAAAGACGGTAGGTTTTAACAGAGTGGGTACGTCAGCGTCTAATAGTTAGTAACAGTCAAGGTACTCTAATCTATAGGTGCAACCAAATAGTCAATGATATCGGTACAAACAAAGTTTCCTTATTGTTGACAACAATGTAGTCTCTCCAAAGGGCTAGACGTTTAAAGTGTCACATAGATAGGTTCGGTCAGTGTTTAAAAATATCGTAACATGCTAAATGAGACATCAAATGCGCACGCATACTTGTCTCTTTAATTTCAAACATGACGTCGTAGACTGTTTTTTTTTATAACAGTTGTAATTAAGGCGGCACTTGCAAGGGCGTCGATTTATTACACTGCACAATGTACTACAGTATTGTACACCATAGAAAGGTCTACAAAAAAAACTTTTATAAATGACAAAAAATAATGTGTCATTTGCCAAGCTATTTTTAACAATACAGTATTATTCCTTATCTAATTGAATACTTTACATACGTTGTGCATTTAATTTAGACCAAAATTGCCATTCAAACCATATAATTTTGACGAATGACTTAAGGCCAGGCGGTGGTGACCAATGACGGCAGTGAACACAAAGCGATTTTAAACAATCTATACCAACTTATAATAAATCTGTAGAAGTGAAAATTCTGTACATTAAAAATATCAAAAAAATAAATGGCAGGGGGTGTTACTAGACCGACACCGAATCCAAAAAAGTGATTAAAAAAAATTTTGTCTGTCTGTCTGTTTGTTCAGGCATCACGCAAAAACTACCGGTTCCATTACGATGAAACTTGGTATAATTATTCTTTAATATCCTGGGCACCACACTGGGTACTTTTATCCCGGAAAAGTATATACAATAAAAAACAAACTTAATTTTGCGGTTCGATCCCTAGACCCGATTACTATACCAACCGCAAATAATAAGTTTGTCTTAGGGTTTTTTTTTATATTGGGTTCGCCAAATTGACGCCGCCCGCCTGGTGGTAAGTCGTGATGACGTCTAGAGATTATGGGCCACTCTCACAGCACACAATACTATAGTTGTTAATAAGTTAAGTTATATAAGTAATAAGTTAACCTACTGATGTGCCTCTTCAGGCTTCACTTAAAGAACCCGGGTTATATGTGGGAGGAAACACGTGCACAGGCAGGGCATTCCAGGCCACTATCGTTCGGCAGAGAAACGAACGTTTAAAACGTTCGGTTCTCGATAACATGCTATCCACTGTGTGGGAGTGGCATCTCTGCCCGGCACGCGTTGTTCGGGATCGGAAGGAAGAGGGTGGGATCAGATTGAAGAGCTCTTCAGAACAGGTTACGCCACCCGCAGTGGAGGTCACTAAGGGGCGCTGCACGCGGCTAAGGTACTATAATATTTTAACTTAAGAAACAATATCGCTCGCCATACAATTCAATGGACTATCACACACAACGAAGATAATAAATAATATTTCATATTTTCGTATCTTAAGATATAAATGTTTATGGTATAATAGAGAATATAATAGAAGATATAATAGTGAAACTGTTGTAGGGGGCCTTTATGAACGCAATAAAACCCAAAACAATGGTTTTTAGAACTTTTGTCTGTTTGTCTGAATGTTTGAACACGCTAATCTCAGAAACGGCTTAACCGATTTGAATTTTTGATTTGAATTTGCGGTTTGGTTTTCAATCGTTTCATAAAAAAAAAAGTTATGTAGATCTAAAGTAACACGCAGGCGGAGCTGCGGGCAACAGCTAGTTGTGTTATATAAAATGTATAAAAAATTCCAACATCTCCAGGATCCAAGTCATCCTAGTGCAAAGCAACGAAGATCTCCGTAGCACCTATGTTGTTCTAAGTATGAAACCTTTGCCAACCACTATTGACAACCCGTAGAGAGAACCTGATTATAAGACGTGACCTTATAAAGTAGGTACCTCCCTTTCCTTTAGGTTAGAGTTACTTCCATTGTGCCTAAATGTCAAAGTCCGCCTCCACATTAGTAATTTAAAAGATGGCTGGCATTTGAGAGCCGAGTAAACAGTCTAGTCCACTTTAATGAACGGCTCGTAGCTCTTTTCATAAGTAGTGTACACAACACCGTAGGTATGTAAATTAGCTATGATTATTATTCATAATTTAGGTCCCAAATATGCAATGTGCCGGATTTATTGCAGTTTGTATTTATCGATCGCTAGTTCACGCAAGCGTCTTCTGCAATGTCGCTCTATAGAAAAAATTGTAGCAAAATAGAATAAAGTGCTATTAATATTTTCATCAAATAGGTATCTTAGTTCAAGAAAAAACATGTTTCAGATTATAATCTTCTACCAAGTACCTTGAATACCTTAAGTTTGATCTTATACTTCCCGATACGTATAAGCCCTGATCCAACTGGCGAATAGTCGCGCATGCCCTGTAAGGTCGAGGTACCGTTTAGGGTAAAATAACAATTTTACTAAGTGTCAGTGATGTAAAAGGTATTCAACGCCGCCGGGCGACCCGGCTGGCGAAAACATGTAGTGGGAATAGACTCAAACATAAACATAAAGCTACGGATAGTTTAGATATAAGTATAATCGATTTTTGTCAATTTTTATAGTGAATAATCCATGTAGGACGTAGAAAATATTAGTTTTTATTAGGAAATTATATTTACAGGTAAGTAATATTACATTTATTGCAATCTGACAAATGACTAGCTGCCCATTGTTGTACATTATAGATAAGTACATCCTGTAAATCTACACTGGTTCTGTTCATAAATATTTCATCTTTCGCTATTTTAATACCTACTAATGGTAATTACCTATAAATACTAAACTAAAAGAAATATGTAGATACTGATTGTGGATAGTAGGCAAAGCAATTCTTTCTTCTTCTACTATACCTAGGAATCTACAGGTATAATTATAAATGTACAGTTCCAATCGCTATTATAAAGTATTATGTTTTATACGTTTCCTTTAAATAAATAAATACAATAATGTTAGGTACACATTTTTTTGTCTCTTAAGTAGGTATAGTCCTGTACTGAGATTTCAAACTGTATGTCTGTATGTTTATTATATTCATATTATATCATATTATTATATCCATATCTACATAATATGATATGAAATAATAGATATAAAATGTTGTTTTTGGGATTGTAGTGACTATAAAAATAAGAAGCGAAGTCTAGAAGGCGACAAGAGATTGAACACTACCCATTCAGGGATAATTGAGGGCAGGCTAAAGGCGCATTGCTGTTATTTAGCAACAAACAAAAACTGCGAACATCTCTCTCTAGTAGGTTATCCGGCATAAGGGGCAGGCCTCCGTACCTCCATATAACGGACTCTAGCCTTCACGGGGACCGTCACGGAATAGGTAAAGGTATAGAAAATATAGGTCCACTTATCACCTGTAACTTTATTGGTTAAAAAGTTTCGAGTAAGCAGCAGTCCGACAGACTCGAAATACGTGTTTATTACGAGTTTACTGGACTGCCGCTTAGTCGAAACTTTTTTTTGGAATAGTCTCTTATGTCGATCGGCAGGTAAACCACTTGCAGATGATAGGCTTGGGCCTTTAATGTGTTGATGGTACCCATATGCGCCCCAAACATGAAGCTCAGTACCTAAATAACCCTTGAGCATATATAAATGTTTTATGGGGTCACTGTCCTACCGATATAAAAGCAATATTCATTGTATTAAATATTCAGTACAAAATAAGTAAGGAGTATCTACCTGCTCTAACCTATAATTATATCGATTTTTAAATGTAGGCCTAGGTATAGACAGGCCTATGTCACTCTCCTAACAATCGCAAAAAATACGTAACGTCAGCGACAACTTGAAGTTGTAAGTCAGTAAGGGTTGTCTCTTGTTTGTGATACGGTATTGACCATAGAGTTGATATTGAGTTGAGGCATTAACGTCATAATTATTGGTCAAATTATGCTGGTACTTTCCTGTCAACACTAAAGTTCGAATTATGTTCTCTGTAAACAAAAGAATGTGCTTTAAATTAACGTTGGAGTGCAAGTTTTGTACGTAAGTACTATTCCCTATTCTGTGCTATAGATGTGATTATAGTAAGTACTTATACGGTATATACGCTGACGCTCAAGCTTTAGTATCCCACAAAGGGCAAAGACATTGCTCCACATGACTTAACATCAATTTTAAGTTTAAATTATTTTACATGACTTAGCCCGTGAGAGCGGCACTTGTAAAAGGTTAAGGTTTAAATCTATAAAATGTTCCAAAAGGCAGTTTCTCAACCAGAAGAATGGGCAAGAAACTCTTTAGGGGTAGGTATATTTAGGTACATTTTCATTAAGTGACCTGCTTATGTTTCGAAACTAGAGCAACTTAATCCAAAGCATTAGTATATGACTCTGTAGTAGAGTAGCCCTCACCACAGAACAGTTATCTGTTTAATAAGGGTCATGGTCTACCTATTAGCAGGTACTCTACACGACATACCTACATGCATACAATAACGGTTGCTTTACCGAAGAGTTAGGTAGAAGCCAAGTTAGCAATAGTCGATTAATTAACTAACTAATAGTGTGTAAGTACTATTCCCTATTCTGTGCTATGATGAATAACAATCTGTTTCAATTCAATATTCTCTAACAAAAGCTCGCTAATAGAGTCCTTGTGTCTGAGTAATAATAATAATAAGTTTGTAAGCAAATGATTTTCGACCTACTAATATTAATTTAAGGTGGAAAATCAATTCAGCTTAATTTTTTTGTAGAAGGTACAGGAACACGTCAAATGTCAGTAGCACAAAGAGAATGAAATTGCTCTTTAGTTGAAGCGATGCTTTTGTTAAACAAAGCTTTTGTTACTATCGAGCCAACGTCAATATTTGACAAGAACGTAATTGAGGATTCATGCGCTAACATCGTTTTATACTTACGCCAACATCATAAATTATCTTACTAGTTAAATATTACCTGTAAGTTTATGTGAAAGTTTGTGAAGCTTTATGGAACTTTGGTACTTAATTACTCAATTTTCTGTAGATCAGACATCAACACAGGTATAGGTATACGATTCTAGGTATGGTGTGTTACGACTACTGTATGACGTATATTGCCTGAAGTTTTGGGTATGCCCTGGAAAGGACCCAGGGCGCGAAATAGGCCATTGCAAAGTCAAAGTCAAATATATTTATTAATATATGTTATAAATAACGCTTATTAACGTCTGCACATAAGAATTTACATTAAAACCCAGCAAAGCAAAGGGTGGAGCCATGAGAAAAGAACCTGGCAATAAAAACTCCCGGCCAATATTTTTTCAATCGTCAGGAACTACATTTATGCTGCCACTAAATTTCAATGTGCCTAAATATTTAATAAATGCCTAAAAGCACGGAATTAATCACTATAAGCACTAGTGATGTAGTTGGAGCATCAACCAAAAGGCCACTAAATGAACAGGTATGAACCAACCCTAGAAGGAATAAATAAAATAAAGTTGTATAAGTAGCGCTATAGATATAGGCCACGAAGCCACTGTCTCAAAGTAATACCTTACAATTGACCATTTACAAAGTTTGTCACGTTACTGACAATTTCTGCGATATCATAAGTTTTAAGAGGGACACTTGTGCCAAGTTTCGTGGAGATCAGAAAAAAAGTGGCAGACAGACGAAAGCAAAATGGTCTACTCTCGAAATGTAGCCGCTTCGATTACTTCGTTTGCTCGGTCAATTACAGTTCCCCTATAGATATAGATAATTCGCTTTGATATAGATAGAAGAAGAAGAAGGTATTGTTAGAATCTACTAACGGTGCATGGGTG
This sequence comes from Nudaria mundana, assembly GCA_963556515.1. NCBI lineage: Eukaryota > Metazoa > Arthropoda > Insecta > Lepidoptera > Erebidae > Nudaria > Nudaria mundana. Next base: position 19,098,940 of record OY748289.1, on the reverse strand, counting down.
CATAGAAGCACCAAGACTCTCTGGTAAACATGCAAGTTCCCTATATATATTTATATAAATATTTAAATAAATATTTTGGACATTCTCACACAACGTCATCTAGCCCAAACTAAGCTATAAGCTTGTGCTATGGGATCTAAACAACTGATAAACATTTCTAATTCTAATTTCTAAATACATACATAATATACATAGAAAACACCCAAACTCCGAAACAAACATTTGTGGATCACACAAATATTTCATTCGACCCGGGAATCGAACCCGAGATTCCAGAGTCGAAAGTCGATGCACTACCGACCACGCCACCGTAGCAGTCAAATATAGAGAAAATATGGAGGGTTTATATGGAGAAACATTTCACAGAGACTCTACGGCGTAGATGCGTAGAAGGTCTTGATAATATACACCGGAGTTGGAAATATTTTTTATATTAAGTAGGAATATTAATAATTATTAGTTTTATAGCTTAGTTTACAGACAGACTTACATGATGCCTCTGAGAGTCTTTGATTTAAAAATGTAGTACCTACCTTCTTTCTCCTGTAGATAAGTTTAGTTGTATGAAATTTCAAACATAACGGTTCAGTGTTTTACGCAGTAATTTAGTAAAAATCATGACTATAAAAAAAACGATTTTAAGTTAATAATAGAAAGTAGGAAATTAGCAGAGAAAGGCTAAATATTACTACGTCCTTAACAGTAGGTAAGAGACAAGTACGCTCAAATTTAATATTCTACAATTTTTCACATAATAGGGTAAAAGCGGGATAGATACTTTTTTTTTTAGCGGGAGACTTTTTGAAATTGCCTCCTAATTCTAAAAATCTTACTTTTTTATATACAATTTGTATGAATGTACCTGGTGTAATTATATATGTTGAATTACTATTGGGTTTTTTTGACCTACCAAATACAGATTTGGTAGAATTTAGCTTTTAGAGAAACCCTTTTTTCGAGAATAGATGCCCCAGTGTATGGAGTTGCCCCACCATGAAAATGCTATGAAGGATAGATGGCCGCAGTGCGGGATAGTTGCCTTCTGTACTGTGTAAACGAAAAACGCAACCAATTTTACTCCTAAACTGCAAATGCTTTCAAGAAATATGGGATAGAATAACGAAAGATATTTCTTTTAAGTTTTTAATTTTTAAAGATTTATTTACAATAATTTCTTCTTAATTTCTATTATAAAATATTCAAAATCAAAGACAATTATACTTATTATTTAAAATATTAAATAACTGATTCAACAAAACTATTTGTTATTTACAATAAAAATTACAATATATACCTATATAATTATATACTAAAAATATTTACATTATAAAATATCGTTTAAAAAATCCTTGAATGCCGACTGGGCAGGTTCCCACAATGCTGACTGTGTTGCCACGTTGGATGGCAATATTTATTCTTTGGGCCAGAAAATAGCCAGCCTTCTGGTCCTGAGAAACTAATAAAATTATTAATTTTTGAAAGTTATTATAAAAATTTTATTGTCAAGAATTAACATGCATCAGCAGCAATCAAACATATAAAAAATTGGAATACCATTAGAGACATTTTTAATCCTTAAAAAAACTTTAATTTTCCACTTTTTGAGCCATAATTTCTGAAAAGTGTACACAGGTCTGTCCAGATGCCTAAGGGCATCTATACCTCGGAAATTTAGGGCAACTATCCTTTGTGATAGGTATAGATGCCCAAATATTTTTTAAATAAATTACAATGAAAAGAGCAACTTTTTATAATTAGATGCACACTTAATGAACCAGTATACTGACGTATTAGAAAATATAACATAATTTATTACTACTTATAAAGTTACACAACGGCAAAAACTAACCTTTAAATTTTTTACGTGTTCCTGTAGTTCGCTGCGGAGATGTTTAGTGTGTACTAGCGAAATACGTCTTCACCGTGTGACAGCCCGCAGCTAACGGAGGTGCGGGTGACTGTGGCTCCTAATTATACTATTAATTCATAGTTGGGAGTTTGGGAAGTATGTTTTTTCGAAAATGAGGCACCTATCCCACTGCGGCATCTATCCGGGTTTTACCCTATAGTTGATGGTTTCGATTGTGTTAAGAAATATGTGTTAAGAATTTAGTTCAACAATGGGCTTGACGAAATGTTAGACAGTGTAGTAAAATACTTGTTAAATAAATATATAAAGTGAACAACAACCTTTGATAATGCTATAAAGCGAAACACGTCAGGTTAAATCCTGTAAATTAAATAAAAGTGAAACGGTATACAAGTGTTGTTTGTTAGCACGTACTCGTACTACAATTTTTCCCCAATTCCTAAAATAGGTCCTTGCATACTTAGTCCCATTATCTTTTTACTTCATAGAAATATAATTCTGAATGTTTTCCACAGTTAAAACGTGAAGTATATCAAAATGCCAGACTGGACTTGGCTGCTGTTGGCAGCGGCATTCGGAGCGTTATCAGCTCTGTTAGTGCCGCTGGCGATCATCATGTACTACATACAACCCTTTGAAAAGAAACAGCCGATTCAAGAGGACTTCAGTTTGCCCATCACTCTTCCACCAGTAAGTCATTTTCAGGCATCTTCACTATCTATAGTACCTACCTATACAATGCTTCTGAACTTGATGCATGGCAGAATCGTGTTTTATGGCGTGTTCTTGTCACACCAAAAGGCTAAAACGGCAGACTTTAATAGTCTCTTCTAAGACTCCGCTGTCCGCTCGTCTGGCAGGTTGTCCTTCTGTCACCAGTATCTCATGAATCCGTGATAACTGTCGAAATTTTAAGATGTGGTATGATTTATTTCTGTTACCGCTTAAACTTGTATTGTTGTTGTATTGTTTTGCCGTTTCTTTTTGCCTTATGATACTTCCTTGCAAAACCCCCAAGGTTTTCATGAATAATAGTTTGCAACTCTTCATGCGCAAGTTTTATTTATTCATTTTGTGATGTTTTATAATTTTAACCCTTTATTCAGTAGCTACTTGGTGAGACTGTTCATTCGGTGCATGGTGTAATGAACACATTCAATTCCGCTGTTCGCTATTAATTTTCAGCGACTTATGCAAAAATTGTTGTTAACTGTTTATTGTAAACTACTAATGACAAGATTATTTTCTCCTCTTGTCACGACACTTACTTATGGAATAACTTAGTGTTGAGATGTTTTGGAAAATTGAATGTGTTCGTCAACTTTTGTAGCTGACTGTACTTAGTTAGTAATTTCAGCCTAAAAGAAGCTAGACATGAAAAGAGCATCGTAAAATAACAATTTGGTACCAGCTACTAGATGCGGCCATATAGCAACGAATGCGTACCGTTCGAGCAAAACATGAATAACTAATAAAACAGCCGTTACAAAATGTTCGTAGTAAGATTCCCTCAACTGTTATAGGTAAATCAGAGTTAGTAAGCACCTACTACCTACTGTATAAGTTAATAACTCAAGGGCAACCTTAACGTTCTGTATAATAAAGACTTTAGTTGATTACAAGTTGAGCGCTAAACAGTTGATTATATCTACACTAAGTAGGTACAACAGGCGAACGTTGTTGTTGAACCTATGTTGAGAGACTTTGTGAAAATTTAAAAAGTTGCTCTCACAGACAGACCTAACTCTAAGCTTTATAGGTTACTGTGTAATCTGGGTAATCTGTAACTATGAATGTCTTTTATAATTTTATGATGATATAAAGTAAGTATGCACTGGATTTGACCTCGATGTTAACTTACAGCGCTTGGGCAAAAGATTATTTTTATTACTTAGGTAGTTTCTGAAGAAACATGTTGTTCCATATAATCTTTACCCACCTTTTTCATCACCTTAGGCGTGGAATTTCGGAAACACCTTAACGGGTGGCTGTGTAAACAAAGCACACACCCTCTCGGCTCTAGGTCTCTAAGTCTCTAGGTCTCTCCGATCAGCGGTTGAGGCTGAACGTTGATCCTTCACCCATGACACAGTCTGCGGTAGAGCTTTCTTTTAAGAAGCACGCACTTTGGATCTTGGACATAGGAAGCGTACTTTACAGTATTTATATTTCAACTCTGATGTTCTAAAACCCATAATTTTCATTCATTTCCTAGATAAAAACATGCGCATAAATTTCCAATATCTAATAATAAATGACGCAACGGGAATTCTTCCTTATTGACGCGACAACCATGGTTCATTCAAAAATAAAATCATAAAAAAATATTAGTTAAAAATCAAAGACGTGGCGGGTTATTATAGACTGTATGAAAGTAAGCATTTCCCACAACAAATGTTTCGGTAGACACTTCCTACACTTCAACCGTCATCTGAAAAATGTGCTGTATTTCCGAGAAACTGTAATAAAACTAAATTTGCAACAACGACGTGAGCAATTGGCTACTATTCTTCCTGTCTGTCTGTCTGTCTATCTATTGAAGTCTTTGGTTTCAACACATAAAAATTTACACAACACCTGACTTCAAATTATCGAATTGGTACCAAATAATGGTCGGAATGGGACCAAATTTAAATGGGACGACTTGGGAAGTAGCAGCTTACATTTAAAAAAAAATCAAAATCGGTTCACCCAGTCCAGAAATATGAGCTAACAAACATACAAAAAAACACATTTGAATTGAGAACCTCCTCCTTTTTTGGGAAGTCGGTTGAAAAGTTACGTTCTACCGTTATCGACACTCATACATGACTCAACAAAATTTGAACATGTAATTACCCAAGGTAGTTAGTTAGACTCTGATCTAGAGCTAGCGAATATAAATTAACATTATGAGCAATACAATAGAACTGCCTCTGTGTTTACTACGTTACCCTGAATGAAATTTCACTACAAAAGGTAAACCTTTGATAGCTTGTTCAGGTAATTTTATGACCATTACTTTACCGGCACGCACGTTTTATTAATGAAAACCTTAATTAACTGTACCTAACTACCTAATACAAGACGAGCCGGGTTTTTTTGCGCACAACATAAATCAGTTAATTTCCTGTTTATTAAACACTAGCTGATCGCCGCAGCTCTGCCCGCGTGATTTAGTCTACTCGTTCCCGGTTCCCGTGGGAACACATTACCAGGATAAAAAGTAGCCTATGTTACTCAGGGTGAATGTAGCTTTCCAATGGTGAAAGAATTTTTGAAATCGGCACAGTAGTTTTTGAGTTTATTCATTACAAACATACAAATCTTTCCTCTTTATAATAGTAAGTACAGACTAGCGGGGGCCCGCGAATTCGTGTGCTTACCCGTATTTGTCCAACATCTTTAATTGTTGTTCCGGTCCTGACTGTTATAGCGTGATGTTATATAGGTACTGTACAGCCTTCCTCGATAATTGGTATATTCAACACTAAAATACACTGTCTATCGAACCAGGTATTCCTAAGATTAGCGTGTTCAATCATATAAACAGATTACAACGATTAAATGTAACTAGGTAGATACGTACTACAAATTTTCTGTTATCTTAAATATCAACTCATTTACAATTGAAAATAATTTAAGATTGGGGCGGGGCTCGATCTCATCCTTGCAGAAATAGGGTTCTGTGCATCTTCTTCCCCGAAAGAACAAATACTATTAGCAATTAAATATGCTATATAATATAAGAAATATTTGCACGTGACATGTTGGCACCACACAGCTTCATTCCTATCATCTTATTTGGAATATTGCTCAATTATTATTACAGCATTTTAATTCTAACATAATATACTTACCTTGTATCGTCTTCTCTACCCACTCAACGTCCCTCTCGACTTATTCTAGATGGACCTAACGGGCACCTTAAGAGAACGTGAATAAAACCATGTAAAACTTACAATATAACAAAATACTTTTGTATTGTTCCACAGGAGATTCTCAACGAGCTTACGCGTGGAGCTGGCAGTACTCCGGAGGGGGCGCTCAACGCAATGTTGCAGTTTATCTTCCAACAGAGCACGGCCGACACACGCTGGTTGCGCAGACGCATGGCCACGGAGCTCGCCGAATTACTTGCGAAGACATCATCGGGCAAGATATTTGAGTCGTTAACGGTAAAGATAGTAATTTTTAGAGCTAAAAAGTGGCACGATTTATTGTAGGTATAGGTCCCAGGTAATATGTATAGGAAGTACTCGTACCTAGGTATATCTGTCTAAAAAAAAATATGTTAAATTATTTATGTGGTATATTTCACTTTGTTCACTGTTTTCACAGAAAAACTAAGCTCAACTCAAGACATTATAAACAACTAGTGGTCGCTCTAAGGTCGAACTGTAGACCTCACGAGCATTAAAAACATTATTTGAGCTTTTACCCTCAATCCAAAAAGCTCACTATGAAAAAATTGTATTAAATCAAGTAACACTTGTGCCAAGTTTCGTGAAGATCGGATAAAAACTGTGGCTGCTAGGTCGGAACACATACACACATACAGACAGACAGACAGACGGACGAAAGCAAAATTGTCCTATCTCGAAATGTAGACGCAATTATACATAGGAAACACCCAGACTTCGGCACAAATGAACTACGCGTGGAGAGTTACAGGCAACAGATATTTACCAATAACAGAGACAAGTGCCGATGTCGTCTCTGCTAGAGTCTTAACCTAGGTAGGCACCTAGGTTAAGACTCTAGCAGAGACGACATCAGCATCTGCTAGTGATGTAGGTACATCACTAGCAGATGCTTACAGTTCGTTTAGTTAGATCCTTAATCATAGTAAAATCATCTCCACTATCAAATCAAAGAAAAAGAAAATGGTAAATAAAATCATAGCTTCCTTTACTTAGTTACGTACACACAAAGTTGTTTGCTTTCAGAAATATCAAAGGGGCTTTGATTCAATTATCGGAACCGTTCACGACCTCTGTTTAGGGTACACACCTTCCCGCGGCAGCCCTCCCCTTGGCCCTACCCAATAATCCAATCACTTGAATAACCTTCCCCGTTATTGGTAATTAATATTATATTGATTTCGTCTAGACGAAACATTGCCTGCCTACTAGTGTGAACGAGGTTCTGGCAAATATACTCCGGTAACGGCAATAGACGTGCCACCTATTACGTGAGGGTTAGCAAATGTTACAAACACATGTTAGCGAAATAAGCGCCACTTGAAACGTGTATTCACCTGTGGGTGTACACACCTTACCCCGCGGATTATTTTTTATTGATCGTTCCAGTATTGCCACAGATTATATTAACAGTAGTATTGTATTGCGTGAATTGTTTCTTTTCTAGATATACACAGTTACATATATACTACTACGCACTGCCTACGCGCGTATTTCTGTAATACGGCTATGATCTGTAATAGACCTACCAAGAAGAATCAGATGTATGATGTGTACAAAGACGTTTGTAGCTGGATGAGGCCATCCATAAAGTTTTGTGATGGCCAAAAAATACGATTTTATCTCCGGAGGGGTATCACGTAAGGGTTACCGTTTTAGGATATTTGGGATAGGTGCCAGAGTCTCGCCCGTCTGTTACCAGGTGCACCGCGTGGGGTAGATTTGTGTCCTGGATATATTATAGAGCCCCTTAGCACCACCCACAGGTACTTATATAAGTACACATAGAGAGCTAGAAAACTTAAACTTTACTCCTCACTTTTAAAGAACCTATTTAAAAGTGAGGAGTAAAATATGAGATTTACATACTTCGCTTTCATCGTCTGTTTCTATCATTTGAAATTCAAAATCAAATTAAACCCTACCATTTGCTACTATCTTATTAAATTTCAATTCAAAGGGGAAATCTTGTTAATCCTATTCGATCGTAATTATCTTTAGAAATTAATAGCTCACCCTAATTAAATTAGATCACGGTCTGTTGGGAATCTGCTGTTTTATTCACGTTTGCGTTGCATTATACAGGATGAATTTTTCAAGTGGGCTTGGATGGCCAAATCCGGAACTATAAGGAATAGCGAAAAATGCTCAAAGGAGTCACGAGCCCGACTTTGATGAAACTTAAAACCTCATCATTAGATATCATTAGATATCATTACTTCCCAGGATTATAGGTTTTTAAAAAATCTAATGATGAGGTTTTAAGTTTCATCAAAATCGGGCTCGTGACTCCTTGGAGGATTTTTCGCTATTCCTTATAGTTCAGGATTTGGCCATCCAAGCCCACTTGAAAAATTCACCTGTATATTAAGGGTCGAGGATCCTTTTTTTTAAGTTTGCGGCCCAAGGTTCCCCTAATTCCATTGTCGGGTGCCTCAGGTGCGCATTCGGAAGAGTTCCCAGTGGCGCCGGACGGTAGGTCGAGGATCCTGATAAAGAATAGAACATCAGCGCACTGAGGCATAATTAAAGATCCATCAGAGGCTCACACAAAGTGATGATACTATGCACTCTCTACCACTTCTTATTAGACCAAGTATCTTAAATTCCGCCGTATACCTTTTCCTTTACTAAGTTCATGTTCTACAGGCACTACGACCGAGTGGTATCAAACTACCTACTTAGTTAGTTAGTACCGCTCAATTTTGTGTTGTTACGTCTCCCATTTTCCACACGAACTATTCCTTTGATAGCAATGACGTAAACATCATTGTTTGATAGACAGTATAAATTTGCTTCTATGTTGAACTTCACGATTGTACAAACGTGATCACGAATTGAATGTACCACGGTTGGTACAATCCAATTATCTATATATCCAACAGAAACTTCGGGAATTAATAAGGCTTTAATGTTATAACAAGTCCCTTTCAGAAATAGATCGTTTAAAACGTCATTAAGTTCAGACATCCAAACTTTCGCAGTTTTAAATTCACTGAAATTACACCTGATATAAAGATCTGCATATCTTTGTCTGCAGCTCCGTTCATTAGAAGTGGGTACTGAGTTCCCTAGCATCACCAACCTTCGTGTGGTATCGGGCGAGTTGGAACAGGATGGGGCGAGGCTAAGGTCTTTAGACTTGAAATTCGACTTGGCATATGACGGTAACTTCAAGATCGATGTAGATGCTGTCATGTTGCTGGGTAAAATCGCGAACATATCTATTACCGGTAAGTCTATTGTGTTTCTTGTGATGTTGATTACAAATTACAATACGTGTGGATGCAAACGAGGCATTATGTTCAGTGGTCAGTGGAAAGCGGCAGTAAAAGGTCCAATAATGCGATGATAATAATAAAATAGATAATGAAATGAAAGATTTTCATCGTGATAAGAAAATAACGACAATGAAAATAACTAGCAGTTCTGCGAACAGTAGACCTCGCGTTATTTTCGGGTCCCTAACATCCTTTTGGGACGTGATCTGTTGGCTGACTTTCCATGCGCACCAACAGAGGTACCAGCAAAAAAGAAAATGAGAAATGATCATTTTCTCCGCATTTCTTTCCCCATTTTCCCCCCATTTCTCCCCCATTTTACCCCCAATCGAAAAATCCCTTCGACAAAAGTTGCGCCTTGCAACAAATAACACTTGTGCTAAATTTCATGAAAATCGGCTGAAAAATGCGGCCTGTAGACCGGAACTGACACACATACATACATACAGACAAACAACGCCAAATCGAAAAGAGCTCAATATCCGCTTCCATTCTCTTTGACACGTTCCGTTTTCTTTGACTTGTATGATAGCAATTGCTGTTTGGCAAAGCCTCGTCTGTTGACCGGCCTGGTGAGAAAAGTACCTATATATGCTAATCTTTACTTACATAATAGTAGTAAACTCCGTGCCTTGTTATAATTTCAGTCGAAAGCATAAGTGGCAATGTACGAGTAATGTTTCGTCGGTCCCCCTACACACATTGGGCTATCGCCTTTGAAGTGCCACCAAAACTTGAGCTACGAGTTCGTGGTTGGTTCCAGGGCAGGCAAATCAAGCCTAGGCTGGCCTCTTTAGTGGCATCACACATTCGAAGAGCAGTCGCACAAAGGCATACCTTGCCAAACTACAAAATACGGTAAGCAGTTTTCTTTTTAAAATGCTTTAGTTTGGAATCTGCTGTTTCCTTGTATGTTAGAAGACCAGAAACCAAAAAAATATGGCCTTTTTTTATCATGACATCGCAGTTAAAAAACAAGTAAATTATCATAAAATGTAAGTTTGACAGGTAGGTACCTGTCATTATCGACTAATGAATGTAAATAAGTAAAGCATTATCTATTTTCTTACATAGATTTCAATTTCCAAATATAAATCTTATTTACCTTTTTTACTTCTTAAAAAAATCTTAAAAAAAAACTTTTTTTACTACTTCATCATTCACCGAGCCTTTTCCCAACTCAGTTGGGGTCGGATTTCCAGTCTAACTGTGATTCGGCTGAACTTCGGTATTTTCCGTGAAGCGACTGCCATCTGACCTTCACAACCCATGGGCGATATCGAAGTTCCGTAGTTAGACCGGTCGGATTTTTGATTTAGGGCTCCCACTACCCCTAACGACTGCCATAGATGTTAGTATGACAACCGGGACCGACGGCTTAACGCGCTCTCCGAGGCACGGAGGGGTCTCAATGTCTTAAGAAATGGTCACCCATCCTAAGACCGGCCTGAGTCGATGTTGCTTAACCTTTGCAATGTGTTAACATTGTCGGTTACCACTAGACCACGAGCCCCCCTTTTTTTTACTACTTAAAAATATTATTTACTAGCTGTTGCCCGCAGCTCCGCCTGCGTGTTAAGATCTACATAACTTTTTTATTTATGAAGAGATTGAAAACTAAACCGCAAATTCAAATCAAAAATTCAAATCGGTTAAGCCGTTTTTGAGATTAGCGTGTTCCAACATTCAGACAAACAGATAAAAGTTCTAAAAACCATTGTTTTGAGTTTTATTGCGTTCATAAAGCCCACCTACAACAGTTTCTCTATTATATCTTCTATTATATTCTCTATTATACCTTAAAATACATCTTAAGATACGAAAATATGAAATATTATTTATTATCTTCGTCGTGTGTGATAGTCCATTGAATTGTATGACGAGCGATATTGTATCTTAAGTTAAAATATTATAGTATCTCAGCCGTATGCAGCGACCCTTAGTGAACTCCACTGCGGGTGACGTAACCTGTTCTGAAGAGCTCTTTAATCTGATCCCACCCTCTTCCTTCCGATCCCGAACAACGCGTGCCGGGCAGCGAGGCCACTATAGTGGCCTGGAACGCCCTGCCTGTGCACGTGTTTCCTCCCACATATAACCCTGGGTTCTTTAAGCGGAGCGTGAAGAGGCACATCAGTAGGTCGTCAAGTTGAGGGCCACTCTCTAATATTGTGTGCTGTGAGAGTGGCCCACAATCGCTAGACGTCGTCACGACTTACCACCAGTCGGGCGGCGTCAATTTGGCGAACCCAATATAAAAAAAACCTACGACAAACTTATTATTTGCGGTTGGTACAGTAATCGGGTCTAGGGATCGAACCGCAAAATGAAGTTTGTTTTTTATTGAATATACTTTTCCGGGATAAAAAGTACCCAGTGTGGTGCCCAGGATATTAAAGAATAATTATACCAAGTTTCATCGTAATTGAACCGGTAGTTTTTGCGTGATGCCTGAACAAACAGACAGACAAAATCAATTTTTAATCACTTTTTTGGGTTCGGTGTCGGTCTAGTAACACCCCCTGCCATTTATTTTTTTTATATTTTCAATGTACAGAATTTTCACTTCCACAGATTTATTATAAGTATAGACTATACCATAAAAATTCATCTTAAGATACGAAAATATGAAATATTATTTATTATCTACGTCGTGTGTCCATTGAATTGTATGGCGAGCGATATTGTATCTTAAGTTAAAATATTATAGTATCTTAGCTGTGTGCAGCGCCCTTTAGTGAACTCCACTGCGGGTGACGTAACCTGTTCTGAAGAGCTCTTTAATCTGATCCCACCCTCTTCCTTCCGATCCCGAACAAAGCGTGCCGGGCAGAGATGCCACTCCCACACAGTGGATAGCATGTTCGCGAGAACCGAACGTTTTAAACGTTCGTTTCTCTGCCGAACGATAGTGGCCTGGAACGCCCTGCTCTAGGTCTAGGGATCGAACCGCAACATTAAGTTTGTTTTTTAATGTATAAACTTTTCCGGGATAAAAAGTCCCTAGTGTGGTGCCCATGATATTAAAGAATAATTATACTCGTACCAAGTTTCATCGTAATCGAACCGGTAGTTTTTGTGTGATGCCTGAACAAACAAACACAGACAGACAGACAAAAAATTTTGTAATCACATTTTTGGGTTCGGTGTCGGTCTAGTAACACCCCCTGCCATTAATTTTTTTGATATTTTCAATGTACAGAGTTTTCACTTCTACAGATTTATTAAAAGTATAGATTTAGGCTATCATAGTATTATTGACCGATAGCTACATATTATCGATACTGTTTACCAAAAGATAGTACTGATACGTTAAATAGCTATAAATATCAAACTTGTGAATTAGTTATTCCACTTTACAGCTACATGCCTTTCTTCCCGAAGTCTGATCCTGGCAGTACAGAAGGTGAAGATGGACCGACTCCAAATGGTAGACTTACTGTACGTCTTATGGAAGTCTCAAGATTGCAGTGGGCAGGGGGCCCGGCAACTTTACGAGCCGCTTTAGCTGTGGATTCACATGGATGGGTATGTTTACATATTATGGAATTCTATAGAATATGTTGTATGTTGTGTTAAGTAAGTAAGTTTTTTAGTTTGTATAGTCAAGGGTACCGTATATGCACTTACTCAGTCGAATCTCTGCATCACCCTGAGGTTGGCTGGTAGAGAATGCTTTTGGAATTAAGTCCGCCTTTGTACATATACTAGTGCATACAGATTAAATAAATAAATATTTGTTAGTTTCGTAGTCGTTGGTCGGAGAAGTTCGGAAAAGTTTGGAAAAGTCGGTGACGTCGTCATCGTCTTACGACTTACGACTGCGGTGATATAACCCTGTTACAATAAAGATAATAATTTAAAACATACATAAAATCTATAACTCAAAATTAATTGTAAAATTTACCCAGATGTAGCTGGCAAAGTGGATCAGTGCTATGTAGCCTTCAAAATTAAAAAAAAAGCAACTTAAGTTTTTTCTTCACAGGTATCACTTCGGAAAGGGATCTTAGTACTAGACGTAGTGTTGCCATCCATCACGGGGAACCTTGGTCTTGTGTGTTGCCAGGGTGTGGGAACAGTTCTTGTCGACACCGTTGTGCCAATGTCTCCAGCGTATCGCGCAGATTTGAGAAGAGATGATGTTGTACTGGCCATTGATAATAAACCTGTAAATAATGTTGCACAGGTAAGTGATAAATATTATCATCACCATCATCACACACAAAATCACGTTTTTACCTCCAAAGGTATCGACAGAGCGTGTCTTACACCTACAGTTTGCCAATCATTGCTGATCCCCTTAATTAGGGCCGAGTCTAGCATTCTTACTAAAACCGCATCTGTCTGTTAGCATGTGCACAACCTGCAAGTTGAGGAAGACTTAGACCCTGGAGATGTTGAGGGCACCTTAGCGTTCTAGTTTTAGAAATGTCTCAAAACTTTAACCCACAGATATTGCCATGCATTAATAGCAACTGACTTTGAGTAAATTTTGACAGGTCCAATAGTAATACAGCGATAAGTAATATAGAACCACATTCTTAAATGTCCTAAGTTCATATTTAGATATGTGGCAAAATCCTATTTAGAACTCTCATATCGCAGACATTGCGACGTAGCTAGAGGTTCCTTACACCAGTATGCAAGCAAATCTAAGTGAAATATGTATGGTTTTAATCCTTAAATCTGTCACCATCATCAGGTCTGTAAACTGCTCCGCCTAGTAGAACGACGCGCGGTGACAGTGCGAGTCAGACGAGGCGGAGGTGGCACAGCTGCACGAAGAGATGACTCTGCTGAGCCCAAACGAATCAAACCAAACTTTTCTTTTCGAAGAGTCTCAGAAGTAATGGAGGGAGTACGACTGCAAGGTATACGCACAGCTGCATCCAAAACCCAGGTTAGTGCTTGCTATAATGTTAAGTTCACCCAAAAGTCTACTATACAGGGTTATTTGGGATTAACTAGCATCCTCCCAGGGGTAGGTAGCAGACATCATAAGTATCAACGTTTGTTCTACGACTTTTAATAAAACTGAATACATTACTGCAACTGAATGCTGACTGCTTCGGTGGCGTGGTCGGTAGTGTATCCGCTTTCGACGCCGGAGTCTCGGGTTCGATTCCCGGTCGGGACAAACTTTGTGTGATGACACATACGTTTGTACCGAAGTCTGGATGTTTCCTATGTATAATATGTATGTATTTACAAAAAAAAAAAAAATTTATATAAGTATTTATATCAGTTTATCTAGTACTCATATCACAAGCTCTGCTTAGTTTGAGACTAGATGGCGTTGTGTGGATTGTCCTAACATATTTATTATTTATTATATTTATTACTTAATAATGAGTTTTCAAGTTTTTATTGTTATAAGGCGACACTATTAAGTCTAGGTTTCATTCATAAACTGAAGGTCGACCCACGCACTGCAAAAATCGACACGCACTGGTTTGTCTGGGTCGGTGAGTTCCTAGACACGATGAATATGGAATGGATATTTGCCTTCGTTGTGAATGACACTCCATGCGAAGAACTGCGATACATTAATCCGTAGCGCGGCGTCATTGGTACTTGCGGCGGGATTATCCTCAAAAAACGCCAGTATTCTTTCTTGTTCCGGTACTGAGTGCCTCGGTGGACGACCACTATCACTGAACCTGGGCTGGAACTGTCCGTAATCGCGTAATCGCTGTGCGGCAGATAACATCGTTGCCCGGCTCGGTGTAGGTAGATTTGGGAACCTTACTGCATATTGGCGGCAGGCTTTCGCCACATTATCATCACACCTAGCAAGCATCCTCACCATTTCCGTGTATTCCACATTGGAATACTGATAAGGGATGACGATAGTCAGATCGACGCAACACGGTAACGCGAAATATCGTGGCACACAAGGACAAGTGACACACCTGTGACGCGCGCGCATCTACTGACGGCTCGCAAAAAGAAATGGGTCAAGGTCAAAGGCGCTAGCGCCGCGCCGCCCCGCGCCCCACCTCTTATCCGTGCATTGCATTGATGATAGGAGTTTGTTTACCTACTTTTTACGATGCGCGTAAACTGCGGCGTAGAGTTAATAACTGTCAGACGCAAAACTAAATTAATATTTATTTTTGTATTAAAGTAAAATTTAACGAATTATAAAAAGTCGTAGAACAAACCTGGTTACTTATGATGTCAGCTACCTACCCCTGCGAGGATGCTAGTTAATTACAAATAACCCTGTATATACTGTACTATAGTAAAATAATTCTTTATTGTAATCGTCAGGATCCCGAATCTAGTCCAGCCAAAGCAGCAGAAGCACAAAACGAGACCGATGCACAAACTAAACAAAAAACTGAACCAGTTCGTCAGCAGAAAGGTATTGAACATTCTCCTTCGGCAAACCTAGGTTTACGGAAACGTCGATGCTCAGTTGAAAACAAGTCTTCTGACAGCTCGGCTGGCAGCACTCCACCAGCCTCTGGTGCAAGCACACCTCTTAAGCACGCAACCACCGGCAACAAGTCAATCAAACACTCCGACATTCCTATTATACGAACTGATTCATCAGAATGCAAGACGGCTGAAAAAGAACCCGTTGATGAACATGAACAAATGTGTGAAACAGGAGGTCCACGACAATCTGAGCACGTGGAAATTTGTCAAATGTTCTGGACCAGATATACATCAATAAAGCCTATCATATCCCTTGGCGAAGAAACCGAATTTAAACTAAATGAGAATCATAAATATTTGAACATAAACGTTTGGGCCACTCTCGCTGGAGAAAAGGATGAAGTTCTCTTAGGATACTTGAATATCCCCTTGACTGCATTACTGGCTGAATGCCAGGATTCCACAGTGCCACATCACTTGAAGAGGTACCAGTTCTTACCGCCAGATGTCGATATCAAGTTTAGGTAAGATGCTCTTTCTGTTCCTCCTCTACAAGTATAGTACCTAAGTATATAGAGTTAGTGAGTACCTACATTTCTTGCAACTATTTTCCTACAATAATTTTCTGGATAACTGAAAAATAACAAAACCTTTCTTGCATGTCTTTCATATTACAATTACAAGTAAGCACCTTTCATGTAATAGTTGTAATGCCATGATAATTTAAAGCTTTATTACTGCGCTAAAATCTTTCTCCTTAATATAAAAGCTAGATCTCTACGCATAAATACGCAGCTATCCGTATTTTATCACAGCACAGTCCTATCCAATAACCCCTAAATGATGTTACGAAAAATTATGAAACAATGTCTGACTAACGCTGACTTCAACAACGCTTTCTGAAAATATATCAAACAAAAGCATCAACAAATGAAAGACTTACCATTATTCTGATGCGCTGTGTTGATTTTCAGCAAAAGTCACAAATTGTCGTCACATTCTGGGTTTGAACCTTGTCTGTGCTTCGGCGACGCTCTTGTCTGGTGGGAATGGGAAGGCCATGGACCTACCAGGCCCATGTCCCGAACATCTAAGGACCCTGTTCTGCCGAAGCCTACGAAACCTTCTAGCACAAGCCACGATTTTGTACGGACGCACTTTCATAGATCGACGCAATGTGATTTTTGTAGCAAGAAGGTAAGTATTTTATTCATAACCAATACCAGCACTGATGTTTTACTTGCTTTAACTATAGGTATTACTATTCCAAGACATTTTGAATCAATGAAGATACTGTAATAAATATATACTTTTATCAGACAATCCTGAAGTAGGTACTTGAAATACGTAAACGAAATATAGACCCCCTTGCACACAAATATAAAAGTTCCAAACTAATGAATCACCCTCTAAAAACTAGTATAATAGTATTTCTCTGCCTACCTCTTCGGGGAAAAATGATTCTATGTATATCCACGCAGTCATGTACTCGTATTTGGTCTTCCGCAGGAATCGACAACGGCCATAACGCCTAACTAAGTCATTTCCCCTGTAAATATGTTGGTGGTCTCACGTAATAGAGACAAGTTGGTTGCCGTTACTTGTACACGTGGGTATAAATTTACCAAAACTACGTCAGTCTATTACCAACTGCGGTTAACTTCTGAAGATCTTGATAGGATTAAGTTTATGACAATGCAAATAATTCTAAACAAAAAACTAACATTTACAGATTTGGTTGAAAGATGCAATGCAATGCCGAAACTGCGGATTATCGTGTCACAAGAAATGCGTCACTAAATGCCAAGAATCATCACCATGTGCTCTCAAACAAGATCGTGGTAATTATATTTATTTTTATTTTTAGTTTACAAGTCTGCCCGAAAATTTCAAGAAACATTTAGGTGCACATTCTACACAAAGAATGGTTGTGTTCTCTGGCGTCTTCTATGCATAGGTACGTAGTGCATCGATTTCAAAATACACGTAACTTCGTTTGATTTACAAAATTCAACACTGCCAGATCTACATTCCACGCTCTAAACACCTAGCGAGTAATTGCCAATTGCCTAAGGCCACGTTAGCTACCTATGATTTACGGAGCAATTCGAAGTTTTCAAAAAACATAATAAGTAAATAATTTAAAAACTAAAGTAATTGGTACCTACAATAAACTAAGGTCGGAAAACGGCTTTCTGCCGTTCACACTCCTGTATTTAAAGGGTAGGGTCACCACATATAACAACTTGTTAGACCATTCTGAACATTTTCGTTTTACATCTTGTACCGTTGGTGATTCAAATGTGATTTAGACCCACTTCTCGTACATTTTCGGTCACAAAAAGTTAGCCTTGCCCAATGATGTTTTATATTACGTCATTGCTTGCATTCCAATTAAGCAGAACAATACGCAAAAATAATTATTATAGAAATCGTAAGTGCCAGTTTAGAGATATGGGTGTGCACACGGACAGACAGCAAATAAATGATTGTCTCCCCTTCGGCGACAATAATACAAAATGGCACGACAGTTAATTGTGTGTCACAAGGGCGTAGAGCTGGTAGAGCATCGAAGTCTATGATTTTTTTATAAAAAATAACATTGTCAGATGGATATTTAATTAAAATATGTAGTACATTAATTTTAAAACTAATGGGAAGTCCGCAATACGGCTTGTACTTACCTACAGTTTTAACAAACTGTTAAAACTGTAGGTAAGTTTCCTCGAAGTTATCAGTGCGTGAAGTTATTTCGAGGCCCAATTTTCACGCATCTTCTCTGTCTGAGTCGTTGGATGCGTATATTGAAGAATTTCAGTATTACTAAGTACTCAATCGATTTCATATTTTTTTTATATTATTTACAAGTTAGGTACAAAGACAGATAACAGATTATAACAGACAAATTATAACATTTCAAAAGACACTTTTAGAATTTGACATCCACTTATATTTGTACACAGCCTTTAAATAGAACAACTTCGCTAAAAGAGAAATAAGACTACCACTATAGGCTTTACTCAAGACGCTCAAGACGTTTCTTAATGTTTGTAAGTTATCGAAAAAATGTCCAGTTAAGAACAAACCATATTTAACGGGCGCCGCTGGAAATACCTTCTGGTGTGTACCAGAGACGCCCGCAGCAAAGGACATGGAAGCGGCCGAGGTCTCGCGGAATTAAAAAAAACATATTTATTATTCTATAAAGCAGATTATTTTGAGAGACATTGTTTCTGCACAGAGGCATGGAAATATTGTATTTTTGCCTTTCCTTTCTTTCATCTACTAATGATAAGAGTGCAATATGCGAGATGATTGCAGGGAAATCTAAGGAAGGTTTTCAGTGTACAAAATTATATACTAAAAATATTTACATTACATAATATCGATTAAAACAATCCTCTGCGTCATTGCCGACTGGGAAGGTTCCCAGAATGCTGGCTGTGTTGCCACGTTGGATGGCGACTCTTATTCTTTGGGCCAGTAAATAGCCAGCCTTCTGTCCTGAGAAGCATCGATTAAGCGTTTAGCAATGTCTCTATAAAAGCGGCAAGTGCTCGGACCCCATGATATTTTAAATGCAATATCTTGGTCTCTAAAATTCTCGAGAAAGGATAATGGTCTCAAACAACAACGAGGTACCTACGATGCAAAATTTATATGAATATGGTTCTAAGGGATTGCTTAATAAATATAGAATTCAATTCTCAACTATAAAATTGTCGTGACATGTGTACCTAATTACCACAGTTAAGTAGCGTCTCTACTTGTACTGTGTGTGGTATTACGCCGTTTTTTCGAAAACTGACGATAAAATATCGAGTTTCGGTTGGAACAATGAAGTATAAAAGTAGCCTTAACTAAATCCTCTTTTATTCTGATATAATTATCCTTTATAATAATATGATACATACAAACGTGTAACGAGAAAACTACTGGACCGATTTGCTTCAGGTTTGTTTTAAATTAACTATGACACCCATGGCATGTTCTAAAAAATACAAAACTTACAAAAAATGCCCACTATTATACATAAATTACGCACGTATGTACCAGTCTAGTATTTTAAGATTTTATAATGTTGCATTTTAGATTTACCCAAATTACTTATCTTAAAAAAGGATTTAAAAAGTAGGATGAGGTAGGATGTATATTTGGTTTCTTTACCGATCTCTTTGAAATCGCGCCAAAATATTTTCATCACATTTATGACTCGGTCGATGACCTCCGAGTATTTAAATCTTTGGACATTAAGACCAAGTTATTAATGTGTTCCAGTCAGTTTTATATTTTGTATGTAAACATCCAAATGTGAAACCAACCTAAACGCCTTTACTTCGCCGGAAAAACCATACCAGAGACGCCCGGCAATGGACGTAAGAAAGGCCGCGCTTGCGCGGATTTTAAAGAAAATAAACAAAAAGAGCCTATACGTAGGTGCTTTCTACCCTCCCGTCCAATTTATTTTTCTGTGATTAACTAATTATTTCTTCTCATTATGTCCACATGACCTAATAATACCTGGAGATAAGGGCTTTATTGTCTCTTTTAGTTAAGAATTTTGTCGTTTTTGGGGTTCCTTACCCAAAGAGTAAAACGGGTTGAAAAAGTTGAAATTTTCATAGATTATGTATTTCTGGTACCTCTATAACAACAAATACTAAAAAACAGAATATAATAAATATTTAAGAGGATGTACCATACAATAACCGTGATTTTTTTGCCGTTGTTGTATGGGACGATTTGTGCGCAAGGCGGACACACACTTGGCCGGTTTTTTTATTATTTTCCAAATGATAATAATACCTACATAAGTTGTTGTATGATGCAGAACTACGTTATTTCGATAATACTATTTCATTTAAATTCAAATTCACGTGAACTCTTTATAATATAGAACTGCTTCAGGATCCTATAGCACCAAGCTTATAGCTTAGTTTGGGCTAGATGACGTTGTGTGATGTCCAAAAAAAATAGTTTCTGAATAACACAAACACACAAAACAACACACTAAATAGGTAAATACTGCCTAATAAATAACTGACAGTTAACGGTACAGTTTAGTAAAAATAATCTAGCCAAGTGACTACAAAATGCAATATCATTCATGTTAACTAGCGAAGTGGAGGTAGGTAGGTATATGGTAGGTAGATAGCTAGATATATTCATAATTGACATTCATATACAGAAATGTAGTAAGCACACATATATAATTTACGACACTTTAGCACACATATATAATTTACGACACTTTAGCACACATATATAGCAATCATATCATATCATAATATTTAACTATGTTGCGTATTGTACGCGGAAGAAATTGTTATACCGCAATGATTTGTTTATACATTTATACTAGTGTTATCCAATTGCATTCTATTTTTATATTACATAAGCAATTTATTACTTTATTTACAGAATTTCGTGTAAAAAATTCATCATCGTCAGTCTGACTGGAAAAGTTCCCTCTCAGATTGTGAATTGGGTTGCCATTTTGAATGTCTAAATTTCTATGATAGGTTTTCTGAAAGGTCGATAGCAAGAGAGTATAGGTAGAGTAATGGTATTGATAAATGAATTTACTCAAACAGGACTTTCAAAATTGTATTATTATCTCTACACATAATTCAAATTGAATTACATTATGTGTATAGTACTCTGTACCTATGTCGCTTACTTACAATTGATTTACGTAGACATTGCTTAGGTAATTAGGTATGTGTCATAATATTTTTTACTTATTTATACAATGCAATTGTATGATGTAATATTACCACCTGCACTGTCTCATGTCTTACTACATTAGTGTAAGCTTATTACTTACTCAGCTATCGATAGATCCATCATTCGGGATAGATGACCAACTGGGATTTTCAGGAATTTCTCCTACCGCCACTGTCCTTCCCACAAAACTGACTTCTTTTCAACTCCTTTAATACTCATGCTGTCAGGAATTGCAGAACTGTATCTATTTTCAAGAAGAGAAGAGTGAAGGAGCACTTTTTTTTTTTTTTTTTTTTTTAATTCCGCGGCCCAAGGCCGCGGCCGCTCTAACGTCCGTTGCCGGGCGTCCCTGGTTACTAGCAGAGGGTATGTCCAGTGGCGCCCGTGTGAAGGAGCACTAATAATAATAATAATAAATAAGACTGGCAACTCTGAACGTCTCATACATCATTTTCATTCTTAAAATATTTTAATATTTTTATTTATATATTATTACCTAAATTTATACAATTACTTCAGATTTCATAATAATATCAGCAAAAAGTCAATACATAAAGGATTTTATAATATTTTAGAACTTCAGAACAATAAACATAGTCTACAAAATATGCAACGAAGATTTGACACATGTCATTCAATGAATTCAAAAATATCAACATCACATTCAATATTATGGCCAAACAATATGAAGTGATTGTGAGATGCAAACAAGAGCCAGAAGCAGAAATGCGTAAATAACACCCCCGGACTCGTCACTAAACTCCGCCTCGCAGGCACCGGACCGCACATCGCTGACACAGGAGCTCGCTGAGGCGTCGAGCTCTTCAAGTGACGAGTATTTCTCTCCGCCGACGTCGCCAACACCTGTACGCCGGCGAGGGAGAGGCCGGCCACCGAGCAGTTTGGGGCCCCGAAGCCTACCAGCTTCGAGTAGGGTCCCCACTACCGGTGGTATTGTGCACCGCATGCGATGGACTTCATCCATCAATGAAAACGTCATGCGGGCATATTATGAGGCTACAGATGGGGAAACCAACCTGACTGCGTACCGTTCAAGGATGCTTCCTTTGTTTCAGGCTCTTGAACCAACAATGACTGTTGCCGTCCAACGACTATCGGATCAAGTGCGGGCTATCCAACGATGTAAGTTGTTGGATCAATCTGTGCTTGATCGACTACGCCTGGAAGTATTATCTACTCGTACAGCTCCAGTGTCAACGAGAGCACCGTCACCTGTGACACAGACGGTTGCTACAAGTGCGACGTTAGCAGAGTCCGCACCCGATGCGGGAAATGATACGAGTGATACATCTATCCAGGTAAGCGAGCAATTGAGGAGTACTTTGGAAGATGTGATCTCGCAGTATAGGTTTATACCTAATTCTAGACCGCGGCTACCACGCTTGCCAATGCATAAGCGAAATCTGGCGTTGATGGGAGCCCTGAATGCATTGCTAGAGCCGTACTTACGGACTAGCAGTGATTTGCTTGATACTCACTCGATTCTTTACTGTGGAGCGATTGCCGCTTGTCGTGTTGCACGCGTTAAATTCCCCGAAGTTAACCGTGCACCGCGACCGGATGGTGTTCCCGTATGGCAGGCAAGAATCGAGCGACGTATCGGCACATTTAGGACTCTCATTGCAAAGCTTATCTCTTTCAGCCGGGGAAATAGTCGTCCCCGGGTCATGCGTTTCGTGACTCAGGCATTTGCTGGGACCGGCATTCGTCCCCAGCAATACTTAGCCAATGTCACGGAACGTATTGACTTTCTGAAACAGAAAGTGTATGCATGGGCAAGCCGTATCCGTCGTTATAGAGAGCGTGTAAATAGATACTGGCAGAATCGCATCTTCCAAAGTGACCAAAGGAAGGTGTACCGAGAGTGGGAGGGAACTGGACAACGTTTGAGCGACGGACAACTGCCAAATGAATCAATCACACCATGAATCAATTCTGGCGTGACATATGGTCGGTGCCCGTCGAACATTCGGAGGGCGACTGGATCCGTGTCGTCGAGCGTGAATGCAGTATCATCGAACCCATGGAGTCTATTACCATAGACTCCGAAGACGTTAGTTGTGCAATTCGTACGGCCCCGAACTGGAAAAGTCCTGGGCCGGATGGATTGCACAACTTTTGGATAAAGTGGGTTCAGAGCTCGCATGAACGCTTGGCAACACAGTATCAAGAAGCCCTTGAGTCTGGTTCCTTACCCGCTTTCATGACCACTGGCATCACCTTCCTGCTCCATAAATCAGGTAGTACCACGGAACCTAAAAACTATAGACCCATCACCTGCTTACCTACCATCTACAAGCTCCTTACATCTATTCTGAGAAGTAAAATAAACTCGCACATAGTATCTAATAATATCTTAGATAACGCTCAGAATGGATGTAGGGCTGGGTCTCGTGGTACTAAGGAGCTACTCCTCATTGATATGGCCATTAGCCAACAAGTCAAGCGGAGTAAGGGCGCCCTCTCTACTGCCTGGATTGACTACAAGAAGGCCTATGATTCGGTGCCACATTCATGGCTGAGGAGGATTTTAGAGTTGTATAAAATTAATCCGACTCTTAAATCCTTCTTAGTCTCGTGTATGGGGCAGTGGACCACAGTACTTCGTCAACCAGGTAATGGTGGGCACGCCTCTGACCCGCAAGGCTTGATAAGGATAGAGCGTGGTATATTCCAGGGCGACAGTTTGAGTCCATTGTGGTTTTGTTTAGCACTGAATCCACTTAGCACATTGCTGAAAGATTCAGGGCTAGGCTTTCGGTTTCGTAGAGGAGGTGAGGTTATTTCTCACCTGATGTACATGGATGACCTCAAACTGTTCACACTGAAGCACCAAGATTTAGTGACATTATTAAAAACTACGGAAGTTTTTAGTAATGCCATTAAGATGGAGTTCGGTGTTGATAAGTGTGCGGTTATGCATGTACAACGGGGGAAGGTTGTAAATTCACCGAATTTACAACTTTCTGAGATAATAACTCTCAGATCTCTCTCCGAGACCGAAACATACAAATACCTAGGTATGTCAGAGTCATTGGGTATAGCGGTGGAGGATATTAAGAAATCGGTGAAAGACCGTTTTTTTGGCCGCCTGACAAAAGTTCTTAACAGTTCTTTGTCCGGTGGTAACAAAATGCGGGTTTTCAACGGTTGGGTTATACCTTTATTGTTATACTCCTTTGGCATACTTAGGTGGACTCAAACGGAACTAGACGCCCTGGATAGGCGAGTCCGTCAACAACTGACATTGCATCGAATGTTACACCCACGATCTTCTGTCATGAGACTGTACATTCCGCGGAAGTGGGGGGGTCGAGGCTTTTTGAATGCCAAGAACCTCCACAACCGTGAAGTGTGCAGTCTGAGAGATTACTTTCTACAGAATGGGTGTGACATTCATTGCGATGTTGTGATGGTTGACAAGGGCCTGACACCTCTTTCCTTGGCTAACGAGAACTGGCGTAAACCAAAGGTGCTAGGTGCTGAAGACCGTAGGGACGTATGGAAGAGTAAGGAGCTACATGGGCGGTTCTACCGGGTCTTAACAGGACCCGACGTAGACCTGCTCGCTTCGGTGAACTGGCTGCGTTTTGGGGACCTCTTTGGGGAAACTGAAGGTTTTGCCTGTGCAATTGCAGATGAGGTTATCAAGACGAACAACTATCGGAAATACATCATGAAGGACGGTACGTCGACATTTGTCGAGCATGCCACCGTCCTGGTGAATCACTTCGCCATATTATTTCCGGATGTTCGTATCTTGCTAACACCGAGTACTTGCATAGGCACAATCAAGTAGCCAGGATCATCCACCAGCAACTTGCTCTTCAATATGGCCTTATTGAGTTTGAAGTACCGTACTATAAGTACACACCAGTGCCTGTTCTTGAGAATGGTCGTGCATTGCTCTACTGGGACCGATCAATCATCACGGACAGGACTATTGTTGCCAATAGGCCCGATATCGTGTTGGTTGATCGGTCCCAGCGTCGGGCAGTGCTCGTCGATATCGCCGTCCCGCATGACGAAAATCTCGTGAAGGCAGAGAAGGACAAACTTAGTAAATACCTTGATCTGTCCTTCGAGATAACCGCCATGTGGGACGTAGACTCGACGATCATTGTCCCGGTGGTCGTTTCAGCAAACGGATTAATAGCGAAGAGTCTCGATCAACATCTCAAGAGACTCTCGTTAGATTGTTGGATCAAGAGTCAGATTCAGAAGGCTGTTATCCTCGACACGTGCCGTATTGTTAGGAGGTTTCTCAGTCTCTAGCCTCCACCGCCGGTAGTTTGGGTCCTACTCCGCTATTGGTGGGTCACTATTTTTTATATTTTTAAATGTATTTGTGTTTTTTATAAATCTATTTAAAAATGTATTAAATAAGAATATAAGCGAATAAACGAAATAATAATAATAAATACTCTTTATTGCACACAAAAAGAGACAGATATGTTACACATGCCTTAAGAATAATGTACAATAGGCGGCCTTATTGCTAAAGAGCAATCTATATCTAATCTATATCTTATCACTATATCTCTTAACTATGTGTATCTACTATATACTATATCTATCTACTAATCTTAACTACCTGTTTGTAGATTCGTTTCTCTATGTTACTTTATATAAGTTAGGTAATATGTAACTATGTATTTATTTATAGTCATAGTATTTTGTAAGTTTATTAAATCAACACACGAATCCACATCAAATTGGACTGACATCTCGTTTCCCGCCAACTGGAGAAGATCTCTTTAGTTATAAGTGGCGCCTTTGTACCTATACTTATAATGTATTTCATGTCGAAGAGATCGCTAAGTAGGTATACTTATAATTACGGCATTCTTTTAGTTACTTATATTTAAATATACTTTTTATTTAATTTTGTTTTCTTACAGATCCATCAAGCACATTAAACTGTGCACCTCCTGAGTTGATCATGACGGAACCCGACTCCATCCTTGACCCGGAATCCGATGAAGAGTCCGAGAGGAAAGATTCTCTCGATGTTCACGAAGAAAGTAAGTATCTACTTATTAATAGAACCTTAGTTTACAAATTATACGTTATTTTTTATTACACATCGTTTTGGAAATAAGTATTTACAACGAATTTAAAATAAACACGGAGTTTTATATTATTTAGGATGTGTTTATTTTTTTTGTAATTTGGTATAAAATTCCAATTTTTACTGAATAAAAATTTGGCAATAAGTAACACACAAATTAATAACTATGTTGACATTCGTATGTACGAATTACCTACACTATGATTGATGTATTGGAAATTTTATAAAATGGCAGGATGCTGTATTTATTTTAATTGTATGAGTTTACTTTTGTTTGTGCACAGACGTATTAGATGAATGCTGACGAAAGGAGTACCTTTCGCTAACTTAGTGCCTGGATTCACACAACACGTATCCACATAGACACACAGGTTTCTATTTATCTTTGTATTGTGTGCATAGACTGTGATTGTCCAACCACCACCTTTTTCACTGTTGAAAAAGACACATTTAGATATTGTACTTGTACTCGTAGAACAGGCTGTTTTCCGCAATTCCACGGCTAGTCCGCGGGTTTTGTGTGTGAGTGAGACTATCCTTCTCGAGCCCACATTTAGATATTGCCCTGTTTCCTAAATTGAAAGCTAATATTCTGTAGGTACATGTCCTGAAATGTCTATTGACCACACAATTTGGTAGAAATGGTAAGGTACACCTCAGAGATTAGGTACCTGCCTTTATTACCTACTGTGGAATAAATTTTAGTAAATAGTGCTATAACTATTAGACATCTAACAAATCCAATTTGACCACCACGTTGGTCTATGATAGAATGTAGGTATGTTAAAATAAAACACTGAATCATAATCTTAATGTTACCTTACCTATCTATCTTTTTAAGAGACTTTCAGCACTGAAATTATTGTTTCGTGGGAATCTTATTTTATTTTGTAAGTAAAATTGTTCAGTGCATATTCACCTTCATACATACATACATACATACATACATAACAAGCTGTCTATAGGTATATTATAGAGCCATACGGAGCGTGCCAAAGTTATAGAACAACACGGTATTTTTTTTATGAGTAAAGTGCATAAATTCTTTTGTATGTAACAAAACATACATTAAACTCGTGACTAAGTACTCACTTTACGTAACCAAAGTAACCGAACTGCACAGTTTTAATCCTACTAGGTAATTACTTTAATCGTGGGTACCTATACTACATAATGATACCAACCAAACTTCTAATATATGAGGCAATATTTTTCACTTGTCCTTTAACGCTCTGGTTAAGATAGTTACCAAGGATTTCGTATTATTTTATTATCTAGTATACGAATGCGTCGGTTATACGATATGATTTTCAAAACTGTGTGAAATCCTAACTCATTAATTTGTGTTAGAATTAACTTCTGCATTAATTGTGTTCTCGCAACATAATTAGTCATATCTGGCTAGTTGGATTACAAGTAAATTTCATAAAGGTACTTACCAACTCATTTGGACTAAAATAGTGTGTAATGAGAGGTCCTATTTGTATTTTTTTTCAGTGAGATCATTCTAAGGCCTGCACAGACGAGGGACTTTTCCATCGATAAATACTTAGATCTGTTATAAATTGTATCGAATAACGCATACTAAGTACTAAAAGAAAGCCCAGTAATATATATTCCGCCGATGCAGAGATCTCATGATCGTTTCATCGATAGACAAGTCCCTCGTCTGCGCAGGCCTAACGACATACTAATATTTGTTTGACAAAGACTACAATTTTCTTTCAAATCACAAACTTCCTTATTACATTTTCCTACATAATCATTGAGATTCCTATTAGGTACTTAGCTGAATATGTAAAAAAAATCCAATTAAGTAGGTATAATGAAAACCTCTTGGAGTTCTATTTGTTACCTAAATAAGTACCTATTTAGGTAACAAATAGAACTCCAAGAGGTTTTCATCATAATAGATGTTTAAATTCATTAAATAGGTAGCAATAAGTAGGTAGGTACTAGGAATTAAACGTATCTACGTAATAGGTATTTCTACCTACTACTTGAATTGATGGTGAGGCTATCTTTTATTATAAATGACACGAACCTCGAATAAAATACTAGGACTACAGAACTGCATAAGCACTCTCGAAATCTCATTCTAATCTCGATCCGTTTAGTTTATTTAAATGTGTCAACAGGTGCACCGAGTACAGATGAAAATGATTGTCCATTATAAAATACACAAACCTCAAATGTACCAGGAATACATAACAACATAAGAGCCTTCAAGATTTTAAATTCAGTGAAAACCGATTGAATGTTTGAACTCATTATTCTGAAAAAGTACCAGGCGATCATAAAAATAAAACAATTTAAAATTAAAATAATTTTTATTTAAAAAATGTCAGCGGTGAAAGTAGTATAAAATTACATGGGACAAAAATCGTATATTGTAAGGTTGCAAAAGTTCCAAGAGGAACTGGCTTCATGGAACTACTGGGAATATCCATTTAATAAGTAAAAATAGAGTTTATGGTACCTAATTAAGGTACAGAAAATACCCAGTCAATTAAACCAATAATATGGAGTGAAGGTATAGTTGTTACAATAGGTAGGTACTAAATAATAATAAGCACTGATTATTATTATTCCATGTCATTACACTAATAATAAGCACTGGTTATTATTATTCCATGTCGTTACAATAAGTACAGATTTTTTGTATTATTTCATCAGAACCTGCTTTACTGAAACTTGGTTGTACCGCAAACTGTCTCACCTACAAAGTTAAAAAAATATTTATCCTATTCAATGCCTCATAGTCCGAGACACCCAGGACTTTAATTGGCTGTGCCATAGCGGCTGGCATGTAAGATTTTGTTGCTTTTAATTAACATTTCATTGCAAGGTAATGGGATTCAAGTTTTTTTCAAAATTATAATATAGTTGCTTCTAATTTAATATAAATATTAAATTCATTCGGCTATTTTGGACATAACCCCTTATATGTGTGCACGGTGACGGCAATAGGCTTGCCCCCTATTACGTGGAACTAAAAATACTGGCAAATTGTGGGTGTGTAATGCACCTCTGCCTACCCCTTTGGGGATATAGGCGTGCTATGTATGTGTGTGTGTGTGTGTGTGTAAATGCCCCATCCCATACAAACAAACAAATCGGACAGTTATTTCCCTAGCGAGTTTTATTTACGTAAAATTTTCAATAGTTAAGTTTAACGATCCGTCGACATGTGTTCTCGTCTATGCACATAGGTACATTAGGGCACATAATGGGGGCTGTAGTTATTTGGCAAACACGATAATGTACTGGTTCATGTCAATGTCCCAGATGGACTCATAGTGCTGCAGGTTCACCTTTTGCCTTGATCGTAGATATTATTAAGATATTTCTTGAGTTTTACCAGATGCATCACTTTCTATGCTTATGATTTTAATTGTTTCTTCACTTTTCAGCAGGAGGTGCTATGAGCGCGCTGGTGGCTGGACTCCGACGAGCAGGATCCGCTCATTCTCTCTCAGCGCCTAGAACCAACGCGTCTTCACGATCCCTACCCCCCTCACCCAGTCATACACCCAGGTTTGTACCTACTGCTCTACTTTCTGTGTGTCTAGTACCAGTTCCTTACGTTAATTTGCTCGATTTACGTATTCGTATTCCTCCATATATTTCACATTAACGCCCCTCCCGCATCTCGACTTCGATAAAATCGGACGGTTCATCGGAAGGTCAGGTTAAGGACCAGAAAATGCATTTTTAATGGCCATCTTAACCTCGGGGCGCTAGTGTGAAATGTATGGAGGAATACGGCAACGTATTTCGAGCAAAGTAACGTAATGAACTGGTACTAGGCACACTTCTGAGATTCTTCTAGTTTTACTAAACATCTATATTTATACCTGATATTATCAATTGTTTGCCTAATCGCTTTATACAAAGCAAATTACTTATCGAAATATTTAACTACGCCAAGCAATAATTGCAGTCCAACTCTACATGAATAAGACATGAACTGGAAATAATAGACTTGATAAATAAACCGCTTTTTTTATTATTTACTTCATCAGTTGTCTTTGTGCCATAAATGTCTCACATGAAGGCCAAATGGACACGTATGGGAATCCTGTCACATTGCCTATCATACAACTATTGAATGTACCTACCTATCTATAGATCATTACAGGTACTTCACTACACAATATTAGTTCAATTCGTTTCAATATAAGAATTCTGCCAACTCTAGCTCTTGCGAAATATTGTGCATGATTAATTTCAACCGCACGAAAAATATAGTGAGAAACACTCGAGACCAAGATTAAATTTTCATGTTAGGTAGGTACTTCTACTTAAAACTTAGTGATCCTACTCTTTCCTTCTGGCTATTGCACTTCTTCTTTCTCAAACATAAATTGTAAAGAAAGAAAGAGATGGTACACTTTGTTGACGAGCAGCTGTGACGTAAAGGAAGCAGTCGCTGGAGGCAGGCAACCCGTTTGGTGCGTGCGGCGGGATCTGGCTGGCGAGTGGCGACGTGAACTCGCTCCTGGCTCCAGCGCTGCACAGCGCACTGCCACCGGACATTCTGCTCGCAGCCGCCAGGGACTCCGCACCTGAACTAGCCGCGAAACTGACACCAGAACAGATTGACGAAATGGTGAGAAAATGAACTGCATTCTTATCTACTGTAAATCTCGCCACGTTTTCAGGTCACAGTTTTATCTAAGAATGGAAAAAGTTTCAGTAATAGCAGCACAGCAAATCTCGCCCCAATTAGGAGCCAAAACCCGCCCCGTAGTTGGTCGAAGAACTTAGATGAAGTTTCGTCATTATTTTACAATATGAATCGCAATAACTGTAGTTTTTGGCTAGGCTTGATCCAGCGACTGTCCCTTTCCAGGAAGAATGTTATACCCAGTACCAAGCAAAGCTTTGATCAGTTAACTTTGCTTTGAGCAAAAAATAATTATAATATAAATAAAAATAATACTTAATTCATAGTTTATATTTAAAATATTATACTCACACATTGTGTTGTTCTAGTTACAAGCCGTACGCGAGGAGTTGTCAGCAGATGACGCATGCAACGACACAGGTGGAGGCGAGGGGCGAGCGTACGCCCTCACCGCGCTGATGCTGCACTGTTGCGCGGCCGCACAACTCGCGCAGCAACGAAATGACCCACCTTCTTGATTATACTTTTATTAAATCTAATTGTTCATTGTCAAGTGGCTTTCATTTTATTTTAAACACTGATGATTATGTACTAATTTACTTTATAGGTACAGTTCTACATTAGTTCATTATTCACTGAGCCTTTTTCAACACAGTTAGAGTTGGCTTGCCAGTCTAACTTCCATTGTCCATGGGCATATCACCCAAAGTTCTGTAGTCAGACCGGTCGGATGTTTGTTTTAGGGCGCCAACCACCATAGATATTTGCATGCTGCCCGACCGAGGCACAGCTCTACTTTAGTTATAGACTTCAATACTTTGATATCATGCGATGCGTATGCGATTTCTATACTAATTATGTGGGTACCTACCTACCTAACAACAATAGGCTTTCACTCTATTACGTGGCGCCGATATAACTGCAAAATGTGAGTGTGCAATGCACCTCTGCTTTCCCTCTCGACAAATGAATGTGGTCTAGGTATAAGGTAGGGTACCTACTAATATAATAAAAAGGAAAGATTTGATTTAAAAACATCTTTCACGTAAGTAGGTAGGTAGGTATATAAAGCTACATTATTGGCGAGTAACAAAGGCTATATAACATTTACAAGAATTAGCAATTAGCAATGATAAACGTTGCAAAAACCACGTTAGCACACGGCGAAGTCGCGAATACGCTAGTGGTTAGTTACGAGTATAGTAAATAAATAAATAGAGTCGCAAAATAGTTACTTTAAAAACAAGCATAATATTTGGTGTGAAAAATATTTTATACTGGTCCTTGAAATAAATATACAAATAAACGTTTTGTGTCCTCTACTTGAGATGTTGATAAAAACAAACATGAATTTACCCAGTGAAACAGTTATTATCTATATTGTGATGAACGTTGGATTCCATACAGCCGTAAACATTAAACATGTTTCGTACTACGCATAAGACCTACGTTTTAATATATGGTACTTATATACCTTTTGTCAGCAGCTCAACTAGAATGTAATGAACCAAATTCTCATTTAAAATATAAACAAAGAAAGTTAGCGGACGTACAAGAAGCAATAAATAACTTCTTGAGGAAGATAATCTGTGGTTCAAGGAATATAAAGTCTAAATTGGCCTGCAAGTACGAACGGGAGCAAAGAACCATGTGTTTTGTAACTACGCCGATTCGTTTCCGAACAGGGAACTGGCTCATGTCCAAAAGCGCCTAAAATAGCACAAAGGATCAACCTCAAGTTTCGGTGAAAAACTTTTGCGAAATGTCAGCGGTCGGTGCGCTGCGGAAAATTTTGTGCGTCACTGGCGCGTGCGCTGGTGATCTAGATAAACTGATTATTATTGCCGCCATTGGTCGGCGTGCTAGCTGTGTTGAAAGTTAATTCACATGTGCAAGAGGATTGCACAGATTGTGAATCATTACAATGATGTTGAATTGTTGATGATCATTTCGCATAAAAGTTAATGACCGTGGAATGTCTGTAAAAAGGCACAACTCTCCATTAGTTATGGTAGATCTAAAAATTTAGTAGGTACCTACCTATTATGACTAGGAATGGGTAGGTACGTAATAATACAACACCGTAACAACTTCCACCTTTGGTAATATCTTAAATTCTTAAGCCAGTAGATGACTATACTATAATACCTAATTACCGGTGGAAATCGGGAAATAGATATGTAACTATTCCACGGAAACTCACCCTAAATACTTTTGCAATCTAATAGTCCTAAGTAAATCACTACCTTAGGTCTTCTTCTCACATATTTTTCACCTGAACCCAAAATCGCTTGTGTAGTAGCTGAAACTCGGCTGCCACATGAAGGTGAGGTCACTCTAAAACAGAGAAAATAGTAAATATTTATGTAGAGCTATCTTGAATTTGGTCCAAAACTGTACAAAACAAACACGACACTGACCTCATATTATTTATTAATAAACTAGGTAGGTAAGTACTTACCTAAATATGCATTTTCTTAAAACAAAGAAATTTATTCTTTAGGTACCACCGGTTATTCATCAGTTTACAGACTCGTGGTTTTAAAACAAATTCCGAAAATGTAACACTAAACAAGGTACACTGCTTTTATTTTCTTAATGTCTCTCGGGCAGTCTCGGCCATGTCTCGGCAAATCATTGTTTTTTTTTCCGAATGCAACCAAATATTAACATCCATGTCTATAAATTATTAGATTTGTCTTCTAAAAACTAAAATGTAACTTGAATTTCGAACTACTTTATTGATTTTTGTTTTGATTTCGGTGTGTAACTTTATAGAGCTGGAAATTATAATTGAGCGAAGCGAGCCGAAGGCGAGCGGAGCTCTCAACGGGTGACTCAAATTACGATTTATATAAAATTGTGTTAAATTGTTTCTCGGCGAATACTCGGCCGATTTCGGATTTTCTTGCACTCATCAAAAGCTTACAGAATTACCCAGGTTCTTATAATACCAGAATTTTGAATTTCGATCAAATAAAAATAATTTAATTGATGGTAAAAATTCCCATAGCGTAATGACAAAAAATACTTTGACAGAGTTATATCGCTTTGAATCAAAACTCGCTTCGCTCAAATATATGCTGCAGCGTAACGGTACGTTTCGCGACTGCGGCGACCTAGTTATCTGTCGCGTCTGCAAGTGAAACAACTTTCCCCCTCATTCAAATGTAAATTAATATAAAAAGGGACGGTAATAACATCTTTATTTACTTCCAAACCGATAGATATCCGAAGAAAGCCGAAGCATATACATACGATAGGAAGGACATACAAATAGAAGCACTGTGCTCTTTATAATAAAGGCTTGTTCACACTAGTCCATTCAGTTAGGAGAATCTCATTCTGGAGTCGAAAATCCGTCAGAGATAGTTCTCAAGTTTATTATCAGCCTAATGTGAACAGGGTTTCAGACTCGTTGCTTTGATGTCGGTCCGTCCAAATTAAGTTACCGATGGCATCTGATACACCATATGGGTTATGCCTGTCCTCGGTTACCCAACTCGGGTCCCCATGGAAGACCTCTCAACCTTGTATGATAGAGACCTATCAGACATGATAGGACTGGCCTACGGTCCTAGCTCTACTACTCAGATCTTCTATTAATTTTTTATACTAATCTCTGGCAGGCACGGCGAGGTCTAGATATGGTACATACTTCAACCTCTATTTACAACGTTATGACCTCGAGTCGTGTGATTACTAACATTAATGTAAAAGTAGTCTCGACACTCGACGTGAGATATTATCTCAATAACAAAGGTGCAAAGCTTGTGAAGAACACACCAAAAACTAAATAACTATTGGCACATCTTACGTAGTCAACTGGTATATTAGATATACCTATGTATATGAGAGCTGCAATTGTCATAAGCACAAAATCTGAACCTCTGTCATTTTCTGAAATTCTTAAATGGTTGTACAGTTAGGTATCATTAACAGTTTACTAATACGTACTTGGTAGGTACCTAAACGTATACAACACGTAGGTATAGGTACAAAGAGGTATAGTAACCAAATTTAACACGGGCTGAATGAAAGGTCACAAAGGAATAGGAACTCGCTTACTTTATCTTTAGCCGAAAAATTCGTAGGTACTTAATTAGGATACCTACTTACTAATCTACTAGATGTACTGTAGTAGGTACTTACTTAGTTACCAAATAAATAATTACATCTTCAAGGAAGTTAGGACGAATTCCGATGACACTCCAACTGACAGTCTGCGAGTCCGCCTTGAGTCTCAGATCGTTCAGACAGCATTCGGACACTCGATAAAGTTCAAATTGGCTACGGAAGTTAGTCGATAAGGTTAAAAATCGAACATAAAAGGCCGTATGAACGATCTGTACATGTCTATGTGTGGGCTACTGATATCAAGTCCTTCTTCTTCTTTAAGGTGCGTCGCTCCATCTTTGATTTTGCCAATGCTTGATAGTTCCCGGCACAGAAGAACTAGTAACTCTGAACTAATTCCCGTTTGAGACAAGTAAACGTAGTTCGGTATGGCAAGTGAGCATCTGGACCTGCGTTTTTACCGAGCGCCAGAGGTAACCTAAAAAGTTACCAACCATGCGCTTGCTAAAAACCCAAGATTTCAAGTTAGTAGTTACAATGTTAATTTGACCACCACTTGTAGAAACTTCCAAATATTGCGCAATATTATGAAGTTCTTAGTTTGATGTCAGTCAGTACCTACAGATGTCTGAGGAAGTATAACGGCAGTCACGAATAGTTTCTGGCATGTATTCAAGGTTGTTTCCAGTCAAATTCTACGACTCTCTTTGGCCGTAACAAGGAAGTGCGTTGAACGAACGACATACGCACATCAACTTTTTTTGCCATGCGCCTATTTTTTGTGGACCGTCATGTCAAAGGAGCTGGCCACATGTGGGGAGTATAAAACACTTTTGGGATATGTGTAGACGTGTTTCTTTGTAACCATTATTAATGTAATCATAATCTTAACGTAGTTTAAAACATAGTCTATCCGTCCCTATGTATGTTTAGATCTTTAAAACTATGCAACGGATTTTTATGCGGTTTGCGGCAATAGATAGAGTGGTTCTCGAGACAGGTTTTGTGTATATAAATGGCGCAGTGGTATGAGTATGCGACTGCCGTCCTTGAGATCCCAGATTCGATTCCGGGGCGAATCAAATATTTGTGTAATCCACAAATATTTGTTTCGGACAAAAAATTGTAGAGGATACAATTAAATAACAAAAAAGACGACTGCTTTAGCTACCTGTATATATGGAACGTAACATAATTAATGGAATAATAAATGGAAAACCGGCCAAGTACGTGTCGGGCCACGCATAGAATAGAGTTCCGTAGTTCCCCACTTTAGTCCCTAAAACTCCTGAACTAACAAAGTTATCTAATCCGTTATATTTTTCCTTCACAGTTTGTTACATGGACTACCATCATAGTTTTTTCAGATTTTATTTAGATTTTTGAAGGAATCAAAGAATCAAAGAATCAATTTCATTTATTCAGTTTAGGCACATAAAGAGCACATATGAATGTCAAACATTTTACAATTTATTGTCAAGTAATATAAAAATACTAAATTAAGTTCATAAATAAACATTTGAAAATTCTTTCGCTGGTTCGGTAAGTTGGTTCTCCTGAGAAGATACCAGCAAGAAACTCAGGTAGATTATC
Source organism: Nudaria mundana (assembly GCA_963556515.1). Classification (NCBI taxonomy): domain Eukaryota; kingdom Metazoa; phylum Arthropoda; class Insecta; order Lepidoptera; family Erebidae; genus Nudaria; species Nudaria mundana. Next base: position 19,062,381 of record OY748289.1, on the reverse strand, counting down.
CATTTTCTTTTTTAATATTGTTTTGTTTCCATTGTTACAGTTAGTTTATATTGTATTATACGAGTGGCCAACAACAGAAGATTAGGGTGACCGTGCATTTTTATTATTAAGATATTTGTCTACATTATAGTAACCTTTATTCATCAAACATTTTTAAACTTATTAAGAGGCATGTCAACCAAATCCTGAGGAATTTTATTAAATATTTTTATACATTTGCCTACAAACGAATTACCAACTTCGTGTAGTCTAATTTTTGTCATTGCCAGTTTATTTTTATTTCTTGTACTAAAATTATGGTTATCGGATTTTTTTTGAAGAGATCTATGTTCTTCCGTACATATAAGATGTTGTCGTAAACATATTGAGAAGCAACTGTTAAAATATTAATTTCTTTAAATAGCTCTTTCAGCGAGTCACGGGGTCTGAGTCTATAGATTGCTCGTATAGCTCGTTTCTGTAATATGAATATTGTCTCAATATCGACAGCTGAGCCCCACAGCAGCAGACCATATGACATAACGCTATGAAAGTAGCTAAAATAAACTAATCGTGCCGTATTTTTGTCAGTCATGACCTTATCTTTCTAACCGCATAGGCAGCTGAGCTAAGTCTTCCTGCCAAGGCTGTGATATGAGAACCCCATTGCAGTTTACAATCTAGAGTTATCCCAAGAAAAACTGTGGTATCCACCTGTCTAATATTAGGCATAGTAAATTTTACACATTTTGTTTTCTTCGCATTGAGCAGCAAGTTGTTACTTGTGAACCAAAGCAATATTTCCGAAAGGGTATTATTTACATCGTCAAGTCCTACTTTTTGTCTATCACTTTTAAAAATTAATGATGTGTCATCAGCAAATAAGCCCTGGGGTACTCCCATGACTAATGAGGCGCCAGAAGAGTCGGTGCCATTAATGTTTACTTTTTGTACTCTACCAGTGAGGTAAGACTCGAGTAAGCCAAGTGAGCTGTTCGAAACACCATAATAACCTAATTTCAATAACAAAGTCTCATGATCAACACAATCAAAAGCTTTTGATAGATCACAAAATATACCAATGACATCCTGCTTGTCCTCCCAAGCATCAAATATACGACTATGTTTCACAAGTGCACTTCTGCATCCGTTGTGTTCCTGCCTTTAGTGAAACCAAACTGTTTGTTATGAAGTGACCTATTGTCTGTAAAATGTGTAAGCAATTGATTAAATATTATTTTTTCAAAAATTTTACTGAGGGTTGGGAGTATGGAAATAGGTCGAAAATTTGCAGGATAACTTTTGTCTCCTGCTTTAAATAAAGGAATGATTTTACTGTACTTCATAAGATTAGGAAACTGATTTTCATCTATACATTTATTGAAAATGAATGCAAGGTGAGGCGCTATAGCGGGCACTATTGATTTTATTATATTGGTTGAAATGCCCCAAAGATCCTCAGTATTTTTTTATATTTAGTTGTTTAAAAGTTTTAAGTACGAGTATAGTGACAGAGTCAATATACTGAAAATCAAAGTTAACTCTATATTTATCAACACTAGACTTAAGAAGAGAATTGGCTACGTTTTTTGACGAATATAACTTATTTGTAGTAGTGTGCAGTTGTGAAAAAAGATTCAAATGCACTGGCCACTGCAGAATCAGTTTTAATGTGTTTATCGGCTATTTTTAACTCGAAGGATAGATCACGTGACTTTGCTTTACAAGTTTCTATGTTAATTACATTCCATATTGCCTTCGTTTTATTATCAATTTTATTATATTTATAATATAATTAGATTTAGCCATTGAACATACTTTTTTGAATAGTTTGGAGTACTTTTAAATTTGTCCAATTACTTGTGGCTCATTAGTAAATGCCTTTGTCTCGTATAATTCATATAATTTCCTTCTACTTTTATAAATTCCAGGCGTAGCCCAATCACTAAATTAAATTTTTAATTGATTTACATTTATTGTTTTTTTAGTGAAAATGTTATCACATTCGTATTTGATTACTCCGAACAAATCTCCGTAATGATCATTCGGGTTTTAATCATTATTCAACTCCAAAAGAGGTACTTTATAATTAATGTTTTCTTAAAAAATTTCTAATCTATATGTTGTGATTGGTCTACAAACAACATTTTTTGATAATGGAACATGTTGGTACTTAAATCTAGCTAACTGACCTGCATGATCTGAATTTATAAAATGTATTATAGATTTCTCATCTACATCGCTGTTAGAAAAAATATTATCCAAGCAGGTAGCTGATGTGGCTGTGGTGCGAGTTGGTTGACATGAAAGATTTTGTAAGTTAAAAGATTTAAAAAGGTTGAGGAACCTTAGCGCGTTCTGAGAGTTCTCTAAAATATTAATATTAAAATCGCCACATACAATACATACCTTTTTTAAGGCTTCTTCCATAATGGACTCAAACAGGTAGTAATCTCCAGAGGGAGGTCTATATACGCTAATAATAATATATTGTTCTAGCTCTGCACATGATAATTCAAAATTTCGCTCACTTGTGAGTGCTACTACGTCTTTTCTGTCTTTTGATTTTAATTTGTCATTAATTAAGACCCCCCTCTTATAGCGGAATCTCTAGTAAACGCACTAATGATTTTATAATTATCAATATTAACTAAGAGTTCATCTCTTTTTAACCAGTGTTCAATTAAACAAAGTATAATACATGGATACGTTTTTCATTAAAAAATATTTCTAGTTCAACTCTTTGCCAGAAAAGCCTTAAATATTTTGATGAATAATATTCATGAACATAGACTTTTCTTTTGCCCTTAAATTTAATTTGTTAGGGATTTCCTCTATTGTCCTACAACTAAGTTTAAATTATTGTCACCCTTTTTTGGAACAGATTCCAAGGTCACAGGACAACATTGTCATTTTTCTGCTTAATTAAAGCAGATTGTTTAGCCAAGTTTTTGGCTGAATAACTAATAAAATATGATAACGAAGATGCTATCTGTCTCCTAAAATATCTATTCAAATATAATTTATCTTCCATCAATAACAATTTATTTTCGAAATATATGTTTATATCAATCAGATGGAATTTATTCGGATTATAAAATGTCAATGTATGTATTGTTTGATTTAGCTTATATCTAAGATTGTTTTCGGTCTGTGACAAGCCACGGCTATAGGAAGTGTGAATAAAATAATATTTTTAACATCTAATAAACTCAGTAATTCTAAACAATTTACAATTGCATTTCTGTCTGCATTTCCCCTATCTCCCACCAAAATTAAAAGTGTACAGTTGCTGTTTAAATTACAATCTTTAATTTTTTTTTAATAATGTTACAGTAAGTTAATCCCGGTTAAATAATACAATAGTTAGTAACATTTTGTTCTAAATATGAAATTAGTAACTGGCCCATTGATTTCCCTAATTCATCACAAAACATCACTATTTTAGATTTAACCATATTATGTTTGGTGAGGGAACCACTGGGTTTCTTGTTGGACTCAAGTGAAGGGCTTATGTTTGAAGTCAGCGAGGACTTACAGACCGGCTGAGGACTAAGTAAATGGTTGTTTGATGTTAATGTGGAATTTGGACTCATAAGATCCTTCATAGTCAGAATGTATTCCTGATACTCACTTTTAATATTACAATACCTATCAGTCATTATGGATAGTGATTTTTTTAAATTATTAATTTCTGTTTCTAACTCTAAGATCATCATCATCACCATTCACCGAGCCTTTTCCCAACTCAGTTGGGGTCGGCTTTCCAGTCTAACGTCGATTTCTAACTCTAAGATATTGTTATTATAATCAGAGATACTATTTTCAATTAGCAATGAATACATGTCAAGTTCATCGCCTAGGTGCCTTCTCTCATTAATATACTTGACTTTTTTGTACTTACTTTTTTGTCTTTTAATAAGTTTTTGTGTTTTTCTTATGTATTTATTAATTTTCACATATTTTTTAATTTTGTTTCTACTGCACTCAACTATGCCCATCTTGTGATTGGAACAATGAGCTGTTAAGTTATCATCCTTTGTTAAATCTATAGTAATTGTGGGTTCTAAGCTAGGTTCAGTAGAAACAAGGCTGGGCACACTACCAACTAACTCCTCAAACAAGTTATGGGTATGGGATACTATGGTGTCACGTTTCTCAGCCTGAAGGTGGGAAATGAGGTGATGGGCTTCGTGCAGTTCCTGTTCTGTTCATATTCGTCACTGCACTCCCTGAACCCAGTCACAATATTTTGTAATCTGTCCCGCTCATCTAACACTAACCTATTCTCTGTGTGCATCTCAGCCATCTGCTTTTTTATGAAGTCGTATTTATTTAGGCTATCTAGTAGTTCCTTTTCATTTTCATCTCTTTCCCTATGCAACTGTTTAATCAACGTTTTGGATAGGTACCTCTAATTCCTTCAATGTCAGGTCAAGTTTTCTCAAGATACTCGTATCATCATGTTTAGCCTCATCACGGCGAGCAGAATACATGCTACGTGTGACTGGCATTACGATAATATAAATTTATACTGACTTCTACACAAATAAATACGTAGTAATGTTAGGGGGGAGGGAGAGGGGTCGGGCTCATTTTTTACCAAAAAATGAGCGTTAAAGTTGAATATCTCACACAATTTTGTTAGTCACACGTAATAGACGGCAAGCCTATTGCCGTTACCATATGTAATGTATAAAGATATGATGATACACAATAATAATAATAATATATAAATATGACAATAATGATATGATGTACAGAGTAGAGAAAAACGAAATAATATAATACCTAGAGGTCAACTAGGTAGTTTATAACCTAACCTAATACATTTTTTGAACATTATTCTACCATAGTTTTTAGGAAAGTGGATACCAACAGCACAGTAATATCTAAGTAGGAAATTAGTTGCCTATGAAACTCATTCATTTGGTTTGATCAATTAATCACACTCTACAAGTTATTACAACATGCCCTTGAACGCTCAAATTTTCCACTTTCTTAACTATTTCCTCAATAGCGATGGCGCTCTTATGTCACTTTGAATATTAATAAAACTTACGAGCAAATCAAGGTTGTTATGAAATTGAATTGAGAAGGGTAAAGTACCTGCTTTAATATGTTAATATTTTAGCATTATGAAAACATTACCCTTAGTAAAATTTGTTATTTGTGGAAATAATTTTGAATTACTTGTATATAAGTACAGCTATGTCACTGTAGTAGGTACAAGTGGCTATGTTTTAATTCAACGTAATCATGGTAGCGCATCAAATGTGTCCGCAATAAATTGCAACATGCATGACTGATGGCACTTTGTGAATTAGGCTGGAAAATCATGTACGACCGCCCAGCCTTTCACATTGAAGAGTTCAACTGATCCAGAACGTAGCTATAAGCGCGGTAGGTACATGCACATGGCACAAAAGCCAGTTATTCCTCCTAAAGTTCCTAAAGTTCCAAGCATCAATACCTATCTCCGGTGTCCAAGTCATCCTTACCAGCACGTGATGCATTTACTGAAAGTTAGGTTCTGTCTAATATACCCAAAGTGCTCGCGGTAACAATAAAAGGGACGGTAAAAGTAAAATTGATACACAGAACACGTAGGTTACAGAATAGAGCTCTATATTACGTGCTTCGAACTACGAAGGGCGTAAACATGAAGTTCGCTTTGCTATAGATATTTTTCTTTCAACAGGGATATTTGTAAAATTTTCCTTTGTGGTGAACAGGAGTAAAACTCGTGACGTGCATGTTCTCATATATTTTCCTGTGAGCTTCCGCCACCTGCCAACTTGCGTCAACTGCGCAGCAGACACTATGATCGTGTGAGCAACCGGGACGGGTGTTTGTTGTTGTTGCGCTCTCTTTCTTGCACCACGCTTCTTTGTTTTGGCAACGATATAAAGGCAAGCTGCAAACGCGGCGCTCGAATTTTACCAGAGTGCTACCGCGGATCTAGGCGCATCGCGTTTTGCTGCGGTGGTAGATGATACACGATTCTTTCAGCACGTGAAAGACTTTCATTGAAGTTTTACAGTGACATTGGTTAAGGGATTGTGCAGTGTCTGTTGATATTAGTTGATATTCAAGTGCAGTGATGAGGCCTCCTACGGAATATGATGGAGGTGCTAGAATGCCCACTGAGGCGGAGGAGGCTGGTGCTCGAGCACCAGCCATGATGATCTGCGCGAGACTCGCCGGACGCGCCATCATTCGTGTGGTCAGCCGTTGCGAAGATGCGCAAGAAAATAGTCAACTAGGTACGTAGACATAGAAGTAAACATATATAGTTTCTTCATCTTTCAAGTCAGTCAGAAAACTGCGACTCAAAACGATCTATTGAGTACTCTAACACGGAACAACTGGTGTTCTAATTTGCATTGGCCGTGCCATTTTAAACCCGTTAGATTAACGTCACTTTGTATTTGAGTCATAGAAATGAATGTAAACAAAGAATAGAGTGCTATGAAACATTTCGTAAACCTAAATACTCCGACAGCACAGTGAATGATAATAATGAGTGAGTAATATGTAGCTCTGTTATCAACTTGCTCAAGCCTGATAGCTATTTCGCGTGCGAAAATAAATTAGTTAACTTTAAAACTAAACAGTTAAGAAGTCGGTCAAGACAGGTTATTATGAAAATAGATCTTTTCTTAATGGTTTTTAGGAAAGTAAGGTAAAATAATAAAGTGCGAAATGTTTACCTCAGCGACAGAATAGGGAAAAGCCTCAGCATGTTATTACTCCCTTCCTAACAATAAACAATACGTCTTTGTTTTTAATTTAATCGTTATCGTTGTTTGTTTGTATCATCTTTGCGCAGTTGTATACTAAGTAAGTTAAAGAATGATAAAAAGATAAAAGTTTACTGTCATAAATTTGAATTCAGAATTCCTAATTTAGCATGTCACAATAGATTTTTGTTACTTGACCTCCTTTGCAGCGCGTATTGATCATTTTGACTTTTTTGTTGCTGCCTTTCAAAATTTAAAAGGCCACGACTAAGCCAAGTATGAAGGATATTGTTAGTAAAGTAAGGTAATGGAAAGTTTCCAATTATAAACTAAAATTACTAATAATACAATAAAAATGCGGTTTATTAAGTTAAAGGTTAACGATAATTATTATTGAAATTGGCTAGCACTTAGATTTAAGAAACACGGAAGTAGAGTACTTGTATAGAGATGGTTTAGAAATTGGATAAGGTCTGGTGGTCTGGTTTTCAGACTAGGTACATAGAATAACAATGACTGAGTAAAAATGAACTGCGATCTTATGTCTGATATGACTATTCAATAATAGGTAGGTACGAGTCCTGGCTGAAGCTTCGAATTTTTTATTTGTGTAAGTTCGGATCAAAGTCATGCGGACGAAAGTCTTGCATTCTTCTGAATCACCACACTGTTTTCCCGAAATGAATCAATACAATTAACAACAAACAAGCATACTTCTATGAGATTTCTTAGAAGAGACTCTTTACGTTGTTTGGACACTCTTTGACCACATCCTCAGTAATTTCATTAAGTAGGTAAGCACCTATTTGTTAAGTATTAAGTAAGTCTTACTCATATTTTATGAGAAATTTAAAAATAAGTATTGCATATAAGTAATCACACCTAGATCCCCGAGAGGGTAGACACATAACCGAATTTAATTTAACACCCACATTTTGCTATTATATTTTTTTTTTATATCACGCAATACGGGGCAAGCCTATTGGCGTTACCGGACACCTGATTTATTAGAAAATCAGTACCTAACTACTCTGTTCCGTAGGTAACAAAATTCCAACATACCTAAGTACCTACTTATTTTACTTTTAACACGGGAATTCACACGAAAAACGTTTTTCGTGTTAATTCCCGTGTTAATAGTAAAATATAGATTATAAAACGCGAAAGTTTAAAATTTAAGATCTACTTAGGTATGTAGGTATTTACTTATCTGAAGAAATACTATGTAATAAATTAATGTTAAATCTTTATACCAAATTAAATAATTGGCACTTTTTCTTTTTACTTGAATGACAAACACACATCACTCCCGTATTCCCATCTAATTCTAATAAATATCGTTTCCCTTGTAAGAATACTTGATTTCGATGATAAGAGTGTATGGCCGTTCAGCAGGCAGTTAAACCAGGCCTATGTCACTCCCGAAGAGGCCACGCAGGTGGCCAAAGTCCGCCGGGCGTCCACTGGAATACTATACCTTCGCGTGTCACCAGAGACCCCGCAGCAATGGACAAGGGAGCGGCCGCGTTATCGCGGAATTAAAAAAAAAAAGGCATATGTCACTCGCCTAACAATCGCAAAAAATACGTGACGTCAGCGACAACTTTAAGTTGTAAGTCAGTAAGGGTTGTCTCTTGTTTGTGATACGGCTTGACCATAGAGTTGATATTGAGGCATTAACGTCATAATTATTGGTCAAATTATGCTGGTACTTTCCTGTCAACCCTAACGTTCGAATGATGTTCTCTGTAAACAAAAGAATTTGCTTTAATTAACGTCGGAGTGCAAGTTCTGTATGTAAGTACTATTCCCTATTCTGTGGTTAAACTAGTGTTTATTGTGTTAGGAGTGTGGTGGTCGGAGATCGAACTCATGTCGTCAAAACTCAGCGCTCTAGTTTGTACTGATAGTAGGCTTTATAGTATTGCTATTAGTTAAAGCAAATTCCTATAAATATTCGTAATATAGGTACTTATTACAATAAATTCACCGTATAATAAACTAACTACTTTCCGCTTCCCAGCTCAATTAGCCCAGTTACACAAACGTGTATATCTATCGTGACCTTGTCCAAATTACAGTTTACATTACTTAATATTACGGCACGCGCTTTTTCATATCCAAGTTAAGAGCGCAATCAGATGCAAACGGTTGATAACTTTGTTTCAACAGATAAGTTAATAAAGTCGGTATCTACGAAGATGTTTATTTCCCTTTGAATCCTCTTTATAAAGTCAATGGGCTAGTTCGAGATACCTACAATAATTTAAATGTTGGCACCAGAGATATCAATAAAATTAGGCACTCATAATACAGAATTTTAAAAGAGATTTGAATCATATGTACTGATTTGACAGTAGAAACAAGTGACGTCATAGTTTACTATTATTTCATACAAACTTCTACAAGGCTTTGATATATAATAAAGAGAAGCCGATTTGATTTGATAGTCATTTACCTGATGGCGTAGATTGATATTAGATTCATTATCCTTGATTTTTTGCGAGGTGTAAATAACAAGCGTGAGTTGTGTTGTTTTGTGATTTTTTCAAGTGTTCAAAGCTAGCGGTAAGTGGTTAGTTATGGCCGGAAGAAAAGCAAATAACTAACCAGTGATTTAATTATACTACTGAATCACTATATGTCACGAACTCGTGATTCACTCGCATAAGCCTATGTAAGTTGAATACTACCGGTTAGAAAATAGCAAGAGCAGGGAAACAGCTGTTGTGCCGTGCCTACATCACTATCTTATATTTGGTTGGGCACTACCCTAATACATAAGTACCTACATATTCACGCCTATATCCCTAAGGGGTAGGCAAAGGTGACGGGGATATATAAATTTATCAAATCTGTATCTGTATGTCAGGAAAAATATATCTAGCTATACTAAAGTAAGTGATGTTACAGACAGAAATCTATGTAATAAAAATAAACTACTCCCTCCGTGTTATCGGCTTAGCAAGGTTAGTCATTCTTTCAAGCGGGAAGGTATACGCTTTTATAATAAATTGCCTGAATCGGTCCTTTGTATGCCCGACAATAAATTTAAAACCTTTATAAACAGCACTTTATGTCAAAAAGCATATTATAAGACAATTGATTACCTTAACGATAAAAGTGTCTGGCTTGAGCATGGTGCAGGCGCCTCCTAAAATGCCGCAATTGTAACATATTTTGTACTTTGGTGATTATAAATATATTTTTTTTGGTGCATTATACACGCCCTTTTTGATTTTGACACGGGACCAATGTACATTCGTCCACATTTAGTCTTAAGAAAATGTGTAAATGAGTTAATTATTGAAAAAGAGTGACCGAGAGTTTTATTGCCAGGTTCTTTCTCTCGGTTCTACTTATTGCTTTGCGAATCTGGCAGTATCTACGTGTAAATATAGAAGCAATGACATTTTTTTTATTTTAAGTACTTACTGACGTTTGTAAGAGCCATTTAGTGACCTATACAAATAAATAAATCATTTCATTTCATTTCAATAATTTTATTGGTTCCAATAAAGCACTATGTAGGTATGTGGTGTATACCTACGTCCATTGCCGGGCGCCGGTGGTACTACAGTTACTACGCACTCGGAAGAAGTATCCCCTGTGGCGCCCACCTGATATAACTCTGTAGAAAGAAAACACGCAAATGAGTACCATACTTTCCCAAAACCAATTGCACAATATTATTTCATGCATAATGACGATTTTTTGTCAAACTGTTACGCTACAGTTAACAGTTTTATCTTCTGACATCGTGACAACCACAAAGCGTCATTTCTAAACTAATGATCCGTTCATCAGAATTTAACAATATACCATAAGCAGTTTACTATAGTGTAGTAAATGCCATGCAGTATCTCAAATAAATAATTACGCGAAATATGCTTTTGCGCAACTCCACAGTATAAAGTAACTCCAGTAAATTTTCTTGCATTCGACTTTCGTAAACGAAGATCGTGTAAAAATTGTGAAACATAACCGAGGCCAGTCTGGCTTATAACATTATTACGAGTCTTTTGTTGCACAGATTAAAATTTCAAGTCATAAATTAATTCATACAATCACTTTACTGTACATTAATGAAAAAGTGACGCTACCTTTGTTACTAACCATTAATTAAAATGTAGGTACCTAACGTAGTACTCTTCCCTGTGCCTCGGTTGTCATTCACCGAGCCTTTCCTAACTTAGTTGAGGTCGGCTTTCCAGTCTAACTGTGATTCGGCTGAACTTCGATATTTTCCGTGAAGCGACTGACATCATAACCCATGGGCGATATCGAAGTTCTGTAGTTAGAACGGTCGGATTTTTAAGGGCTCCAACTACCCCTAACGACTGCCATAGATATGACAACCGGGACCGACGGCTTAACGTGCTCTCCGAGGCACGGAGGGGTCTAAGTGTCTTAAGAAATGGTCACCCATCCTAAGACCTGGCTGACTAAGATGTTGCTTAACCTTTGCAATGTATTAATATTGTCGGTTACCACTAGACCACGAGTAACATTTTATATTGTACCTACCTACTAGCGGACGGCCGCGGCACATATACTTACACCTAAATATTATATTTTTTTGCTGGTGGAATGAAGCCGACAGTGATGATTGTAATAATAACATTGAAATAAAAGCTTTGTAATACTGGCTGCCGTACAAAGTCGCAATAACTAATTTTAGCCGGTTATTTCGGAGAAGTGAAATCTTTTGCGCAGTTCAACACGCAAACGAACGTCCCCAATAATAAAATTAAAATACTTTTTGGCGTGTCTCTAATAATTGGATGAGTAGAATTAACGTAATTTGATTAATTTCTAAATCAAATAATTGCATAATTATCAGAACTGTAGTTTTATTCGTAAGTACCTACTTACCTACAAGTTAAATAGTCGGCAAATTAACTTAGGTTTTATTAATTGTAGATATCTATTTAATTAGATACCAATTCCAAGAACAGTTTAGAATAATAATTCCAAGAAGCATGTTTGATTTGTGTAAAATTGTGTGGTGTAGTTTGTTCAAAATATTTGATGGAAAATAATTATCACATAGATCTCCGTAATATTATTATGTCCTTGGGAATTCGAAAACTAATCCATGAAATCTAATTCTAAAACATTTATGCGCTGTACATAGGTACACGTGTAAGACGTAGGTAGCTATCTACCTGCACAGCAAGTAAACCGAGATACATTATTCTACATTCGTGTTGTCTTATACCTTACTCCGCGCGGCCGCTCTTACGTCCATTGCCGGGCGTCTCTGGTATCCACCAGAAGTTCTTAACCTGTAATGACTTAATAGGTAAAATGGTCATAATAAAGCTACATCATTAGTCCTAACGCCCAACAACAGGGTACCTACCTAGGTATTATATGCCCCTACGATTAGTTTAAAGCATTAGGTATAGTACCTATAGTATTTTTATATCGCTTGCTATGATCTTTTATAACGAGCGAAGCGAGCGGCATCCCAAGTCTCTGTTTATAACTAACGGCATGTGTGTGACGGCAGCGAGTTGTCTAAATATTGCGTGCCTTTTTAACTCTACGTAGTACTCGTATTATAAAAAGTGTGCAGTTTTATCATATCTATTTTATCGCACGTAGGTTTATTAATAATATTTACCTACAATAAATAAATCAAGATACATTTTGTTTTGTGCTTTTATATAAGCCGATGTGTGTTATTCTAATAGATCCCGGAAAACTTACTCGGTACCCATAAACAACGTGCGGCGTGCGCATTGCGGAAGCCGTGCACGTTATGTTATACATCTGCTTCTGTGCCATTTAAACTTCGACGCAAGCGCACGATTGAATGATCGATTTAGACTTCTAGCATACATTACACGCCATACACTGTACCTCCCGTTGTCTGAACTTGTGTGTAACAAATAATAGGTAGGTTCTGTACAAACAACATGTTGACCTTAGCTTACCCAGTTTATTCCTTCTACAGACTTGTAGAGTGAGAGGTCACTGTTCGCTACATAAATAAACTTCCTTGTATGATTATAATTCTACGTGACTCATATAATCTATAATTTTAATGTCAGTAAAAGAACAGAGACTCCAGAGATTGCAGAATATGTAGTAACATTGGTTCCGACTGTTGGAATTTAGGATTAGATTACTGAATGCCGAATGGTTTTCGTGAATTAGATGTTTACTTGTTATCCAACAAGCAAGAAGCTTATTGACAAAATGTGGGAGTGTAAAACACCATATATCTCTACACCCTCGGCCCCCGGGGTCACACACGTGGGGTATACATGCATGTAAAAGCAGGAAGTATGTAGTTAACTAATAACAGTATTGTTATGTTGAATAGCAGTGCCAATTTTATTACACATTGATGTACTACCGGTTTGTTAAGTCCAAATCAATCAATCATTATTTGCGAAAATGGGTATATACATGATATTGTATACTTACTAACAATTGCACCGCCACATTCTACCTTATGACATGCAAATAATTATTTTGTTAGGTATATTTAGGTAGTTCCAGGAGCGAATGTTTGAACCCGCCCCCTGACCACTTATCGTAACGTAAGCGAACCCACAATTCCAAATATTAAATGTTTCTAAACGTTTTTGTTGTGTTGTTTAGGAACGTTCTGCAAACGTCAAAAAAAATGAAAATGTCATTAACGTCACGTCTTCGTTGTTTCTATTCTATCAGTTTCTATTTTTATTTTATCAGTACATACTTACATATTTTATGAAATAAAATAATCATTGATCAAAAATAATACTTGCCTACGTATGTAACTGTTTTATAATTAATTAGACATTAAAACTTGTTCTAACATTATTTACCAATTGCAACAATTTTATTCTGGCTGCCAGGCGAATCGTGAACATACATAAAGTACCGTGAATTAAAAATAACTTCTCGAACACGCACCGTCTCGTATTTCCAGTCCTAAGCTCCTCATAGCCACAGAATATTGAACAGCAATATTGTAAAATAAATAATGGCATCAGCTGTAACCCGTGTGGTATTAAAGTGCGAGGATGCTCGGGAAACTCAAAACTTAGGTAGGTACGTTTTATCATTTTATAATGTTTAGGTACTTATATTAGTCACACTTTATTAGGAGTGACGTAGTTGCGGACGATTTGTTTAGGAAATAAAAATGTACTTATATTCATGTCTTTAGTATTTTTATTGTAACTAGTGAGAAGTATTTATGTTAGTATGTATTATCAGTTAACTAGATCCTATAATAATATCACCAGCTTATATAAGCTTTGGGTTCCTACAGAGTGCTGTGTAAAAAAAGTCCTTACCTACTAAGCTATAGTTCATGTAAAATCATGTACTTATTTCTCATAATTTTATTGTAAGAAAAGTGAAATATTAAAATTTTATAGATGTTAGTACAACTCTAAAGAAGGGCTATATTTGGGACTGTTGACTTCTCCTTTGTTAGAAAAGCGACCCTATTGTGGCAATTATTTAACCCTTAATGATTCCTGTATATTAAATATGTAAATAACGATTGTTTGTTGTAAACTGTTTAGGGTATGATGAGGCTGACATGCCCATTATGGACAAAAGCCTTGACAAAAATAGAGAAAAAAAAGAAACTAAAGAATTTTATCATAGTAAAACTTTTTGTTGTACTATGCTTATATGTTGTGAAACTTTTGATAGAGTAGGTACTTCTTTAGTTTCACATAGATTAGGATTGCCAAACAAAGTACAAAATTTACAGAACCTACCAGTCAAAGTAATAGTATTAATCTTTGATCAAAAATACCTAGATTACCGATCAGTCCTTTAAAAATGGCACCACTTCACCTCGGTCATTGCACACCTGCGTGCTTCAACCGCGCGCCGTACTAAGTTCCTATTCCACTTGCTGACTCTCGAGGGATGCGACAACGGCGCCTGTATTCATTATTACGAATTTTTTCTATGTCAACCATCAATGTACAATATTGTTTATTTTATAGATAGTTTTTGTAATAATTACCTATATAGTATTCGAGTGCCAAGATTCCACGTTGTATTTGTACTGAATCCAATATCTATAGTATTTTTGATCTAAGGTATTAATCAGTAATCTACTGATTGTATTTATAATACAGATAAATTTATTTTATTTACAGATTTATCAGAATGCCAGCTAATGCAAGTACCAGATGCTGTATACCATTTAATGCGACACACGGAGCTCAAGAGCTGTGATCTCAGTGGCAATGTCATCACCAAGATACCTCCAAAGTTTGCAGTCAAGTTTAGTTTAATCACAGGTTTGTTGGTACTGGATTCATTGTACTTGGCCATTTCTTGAAGTTGACTTACACCAAGTCAACAGACCTTGATTGTTTTTAAAGCAAATTGGAAGCTGACTCAGTTATGTGCCTAACATGTGCGCAGGCAGGGCTTTCCAGGTCGCTATCGTTTGGCAGAGAACTGGACATTTAAAACGTTTGGTTCCCACAAATATGTTTTCCAGACTATAGTTTTTGTGATTAATAATATTATTAGACCTGTTAATCCTACTTAAAGGGTGCTAAGGAGCCGTAGCAGGCTCTGCATCATAATTCATCAAGACTCAATGTTCAATGCATCTCCGAATAACCAATTACATAAATTGTTTTAGATTTAAATCTGTCAAACAACCAAATGGCGAAGCTACCTGATGAACTGTGTACATTGGCTTGCTTGGAGCGGGTGGACATCTCACACAACTCCTTTGTAGAGCTGCCACAAATCGCATTTCAGTGTCCCAGCCTCCACACATTACTGGCGCACCACAATCAGATCATTGGTACTAATTTTTTTTATTATTCTTTGATATCATAGTATTCTAATAGGTAAATGTATAACATTCTCATGACACAGTGTTTGTTACTAAATCTCAGATATATTATCAGAATCAGATATATTATCAGAAGCCTTGTGATCTTGTGGGCATTTATGATGAAAGTACAATACGTGCTGGCAGCACAAAGTTACAACAACAGTAATCTTAATTTACGCTTTTCTCCAACAAACAGTCTTCGAGTTTAACAGTTACACATATTATTTTCTTTAAAATTAGACTGGTCAACTACATATTATGATTTTTTAAATACCTTTACTAGTAATTTATTTTTATGTTACAGAGATTGATGTGGACAGAATGGCCCGGTCACGTGCCCTCGAATACGTAGATCTCAGTGACAATCCTATTCCTCCCCGGATGTATGAAGAACTGAAACAAATAACACGACCTTCAGTCACAGTCTCCGAGAGACAGAAAGAAGACTGGGAAGAAGACCTTATACTATGAGCGAGTCCATTATCTATGGACTTACACATTCAGGGCTGGGATTTCACATGAGGTGGATGGTCTGTTGCTGGAGCACACAAAACGAAACAATCTGTTACCAGATGATTACATTCAAACAAGCATTTTTTTTGTTTGTACTAGGAACTTGTAACAAGTTGGGTGAATTTTTTCTTATTTAGATGATGTTTTACTTTCAAGTTGTCTTATTGAAACTGTATAATTTTTAGGTCAACTTGTTTGTCCTTACCCTTATAACAGATTTATTCATGGTGTGTTTAGCAAGACTAGGGGTTTGTGCAATATTTCCGTGAAATAGTTAAAATGGCCCTAGTTGAACTGTGATCTTCTCTGAAAAGAGGACAATATGATTTGATAGTGGACTCTACGATATATTTTAGATATAAATAAATGTATAACAAAATGAGATTGAATAATTTAATATCTTTTGATAATATGCTCAAAAGTGTAGGTAGTCTAAATGAGATTTGATGTAGGTATGATGTTCTTGAATCTATATGGCATTCAGTTATAGTAAAGCAAACTAACGATTGTATACTTGCCGCTGTTTTTGTAGGTATTTTTGATACGTACGGTGAATGGATAGTATGATGTTGATATTATATCTTTCTGTATTGAATACTAGTCCATCATTAGATAAGTTTTTAAATTCCTTTGGGAAGGAAATTATATTAATAAGTAATAATTGATAAGTACACTAGTTTTGTATAATGAGCAATGTTACATTATTATTGTAGTATTGTGAAAAAAAATTGTGAATTGTAAATTTTTTTATAAATTTTTGAATTGAGAAATTAAATTTGAGCTGCTATTTTGCTACTTTTTATAATATACAGAAATACCATGTTTACTTATCCAAAGATTTTTTGACTGAAAATTTTTTATTCATTGATGTGTTGTGATGCATTGATAAACCAAAAAGTCTTTGTGAAGTGTTTTTTTTACAGAACAGTCATAAGTATATAAATAAACGCATTTATTAAATGCAAAGTTAACATAAGTTTTTATTTAAAAAACAATGACTTCCTAATAATTACCAACAATTGGGTGCAAAGGGGCTCTACCAACATCTATAGGGCCCCAGCGACCTCACCTGCTAGTGGCGCACCTGCTGATAAACGGACGAGGCTCGTTAATTTACGGTACCTATGGAGTGGCTTCGGCCCCTACGTGGGTACCAGGTGGTACAACAGTGTTGGTCCGGGGGGGTACCACCGTGCAGCTGTGCTAAAGCCCCCCAAGTAACCCAGCCCAGGCTGGGTTGCGTTAGGGGTTCAGCAGCTGCACCGCCGGGCCCGGGGCGATGTATGGTGCAGCAGGCATGGGACCAGTGGGGGCGAAACGGAGTCTAGTGTGGGTGGTGTGGGTCGATTCGCCGGCCAGGGAGACCCTTAGCAACGGCGTTGCCGCGGCCGCCCGCAACACAGTCATGGGGCCCGCCTGGGGCCAACCACCCCAGGAGGCTGCCCCACATGTTGCGCATAATCCTGATGTGGGATCGCCGCTCCGGGTGGTAACCGGTGTGGGGTAGCGGCGGCCTTGCATCAGGGGGGTTTGGGAGCCCTTCCGTCCGGCGAGTCGGCTCCGACCTAACCACACGGTTCTAGACAAAGCTAGCCCCTGCGCTTTGTCACTTACTGCTGCACCAAATGTCGCCCTGTCTTCACGCTTCTTCTTCAAAATCTACAATGGCAGTGCAACAAAAAAGAAATAAACGTTACGTTTGTGAAGTTGTGGGGTTTCCTAGGGCCGCTGGCCCTAGGAAAGCCCACAACTTCACATTTCGAGGTGGAGTTCACTAACGTCCGTGGACTCCATGCGAACCTCGATACCGTCCACCACCACCTTGAGACGGCACGGCCCGCTGTGATGTTCCTCACGGAGACACAAATACGCCGCCCTGACGACACGTCTTACCTGTGTTACCCCGGCTATGTCATCGAGGAACAATTTCGAGACAAAGCCGGGGTGTGCGTGTTCGTTAGGGCGGATGTTTGCTGCCGCCGGTTGCGCTGCCTAGAGAACCCCTCCAATTCCGTCCTTTGGCTGCACGTAGACCATGGCTCTATGAGTCAGATCTACGTGTGCGTCTACCGATCCCACACAGGGGATTCTGAGACAACAAAGCTCTTCCAGTACCTCAGCGAGACGGCTGATGAAGCGCAGGTGCGGTTCCCGAACGCTGACCTAGTATTTCTGGGGGACTTCAATGGCCATCACATTGAATGGCTGGGGTCCCTCAAGACTGATCATGCGGGTAGAGCCGCCCATGCGTTCGCTCTCTCCGACGGTCTGACCCAGATGGTATGCGGGATCACCCGGATACCAGACAGGTCAGATCACGCGCCCGCTCTGCTGGATCTACTGCTGACGAGTCGCCCAGCCCAGTACAGTGTTTCAGTAGGAGCCCCACTGGGTAGTTCCGACCACTGTGTTGTTCACGCTGGCATGAAGGTGTCACCTCCTGCACGTCCTGTACAAACGTCACGACGACTATGGCACTACTCGTCAGCGGATTGGGACGGTCTACGCGATTATTATGCGTCCGTCCCCTGGAGCCAGCGCTGCTTTGTAGGAAAGGCTCCTTCGGATAGTGCTTCTGCTATTGCTGGCGAGATCAGTTTAGGGATGGATTATTACATCCCTTTCACTGATGTCGCCAGTATCCGCAGAGCCCGTCCCTGGTTCGGGCGAGATTGTGCCAAAGCTGTTCGACAAAAACAGTCGGCATATCGCGCCTGGATCAGGGCCCGGGCTGTGCGCGACCCAAACGTGGGCCACCTCAAAGCAGCGTACAACCTGGCCACAAAGTCGAGTAAGAGGGCCTTTAAGAGAGCGGATGCCCAGCGCGTCGCGCGGCTTGGTCAGGAGCTCACTTCCCATCCCACGGGCAGCCGTGGATTCTGGCAACTGGCCAAAGCCGTGCAATCTAACTTTTGTCAGCCCTCGCTGCCACCACTGCGTTACCCAGATGGAACACTGGCTCACAAAGCCCAAGAGAAAGCGGATATGCTCGCAGACCTCTTTGCGGCTAATTCCCGGGTCGACGACCGTGGCCTGCAACCCCCCGCCATCGCCAACTGTGGCCACACAATGCCTGATATTGTTATCAGGCAATGTGATGTACGGGCAGTACTGCGGTCACTCGACACGCGGAAAGCCAGTGGCCCTGACGGCATTCCGGCGGTGGTGCTACGAAAATGTGCAGCTGAGTTGTCTCCAGTATTAACGCGTCTGTACCGCCTGTCATACTCTTCAGGGCTCGTGCCGGAGGTCTGGAAGGAGGCTAACGTACAACCGATCCCCAAGAAAGGGGATCGGTCCGATCCAGGCAACTATCGACCCATAGCTGTCACCTCAGTCATTTGCAAGGTGCTTGAGCTCCTTATAAATAAGCAGCTCATGCAATTCCTAGAGGATCACTCGCTAATCAATGATCGACAATACGGCTTCAGGCCAAAGCGATCAACGGGTGATCTTCTGGCATTCGTAACGCATGTCTGGGGTGGGGCTATGGAAAGGCACGGCGAGTCCTTGGCTATTAGCCTGGACATCGCCAAAGCCTTCGATAGGGTCTGGCATGCTTCGCTCCTTTCCAAGCTTCCGGCATATGGTCTACCTCCTCAACTGTGCAGCTGGATTGCCAGTTTTTTAAACGAGCGCCGAGTGCGGGTCCTCTGCGATGGCCAGGCTTCTCGCTTCTTGCAAGTGAATGCCGGGGTACCGCAGGGGTCCGTACTATCACCAACTCTCTTTCTTCTGCATATCAATGATATGCTATCCCTCGGGAACATTCATTGCTATGCAGATGACAGCACACTGCACGGGAGTTACTCGGTTCGTCCGACGGCGGGGCGTTCTGAGATTGAGGAGGAGAGACGACGACTCGTGGCTGATCTCGACCGTAACCTCGACAGTATCTCTCAATGGGGTACCGAGAACCTGGTCGAGTTCAATGCCCGCAAAACACAGGCGTGTGCATTTACTGCGAAGAAATCCCCTTTCCTTCCCCTACCCTCTCTTCAGAATGCATTATTACCAATGAAGGACAACCTTGATATCCTTGGCATAGACGTTCGTCGAGAGCTCAATAATAAAAACTACATCGAAAGATGTATAGGGCTAGCTTCGCGGAAACTAGGAATACTGAATAAGGTAAAGAGATTCTTTACACCGGACCAGAGGTGTCTGCTGTACAAGACGCAGATTAGACCCTGCGTCGAATACTGCTCTCACCTCTGGGACGGCTCCGCGAAGTATCTGCTGGACGCTCTCGACGCTATGCAGCGACGGGCTATCCGTATTATAGATTGTCCGGAGGTAACGGGAAGTCTTGAGCCGCTAGTTCAGCGCCGAACAATAGCTTCCTTGGCCGCATTCTACCGTATTTACCACGGCGAGTGTTCTGAAGAGCTCTTCAATCTGATCCCACCCTCTTCCTTCCGATCCCGAACGACTCGTGCCGGGCAGAGATGCCACCCCCACACAGTGGATAGCATGTTCGCGAGAACCGAACGTTTTAAACGTTCGTTTCTCTGCCGAACGATAGTGGCCTGGAACGCCCTGCCTGTGCACGTGTTTCCTCCCACATATAATCCTGGGTTCTTTAAGCGGAGCGTGAAGAGGTACATCAGTAGGTCGTCAAGTTGAGGGCCACTCTCAATAGTAATGTGTGCTGTGAGAGTGGCCCACAATCGCTAGACGTCGTCACGACTTACCACCAGGCGGGCGGCGTCAATTTGGCGAACCAAATATAAAAAAAAAAAAAAAAAAAAAAAAAAACAATTCCGTAGAAACTAGTAAAACGTAGACTATTATTAGTTTAACCATATCGTCGCAAAATGCCAACTTATGGTACGATGTCAACTTCTTGAAATGCCAACTTCTCAAAATGGCAACTTCTCGAAATGCCAACACCTATATAGCACGAGCATAGCAGTGACGACATATAATGTCGGTCGAAATAAATAGAGAATAAAAAAAGAATAATATGGCAGAAAATAAAGACGTGTAAAGTAGCGAACTTAACTGCGATATCATTGGTTTAAATTAGTCTACCAACAATGTCACACACACTCCCGTACTCCTGGAGCTAATCACATATAGTGATATGTGATTAGCTTCAGGAGAATGGGAGTGTGTGTATCCACGGATACCAATACCAACTAACAGTATTAACAGTAATCCAGTGAACTTCGAACCCGGTAACGGCAATATGGGATAGTGGGGCTATTACATGAGACCACTAAAATTACTGGCAAAGCATCTCTTATACAACAGTAATGTCCGTCCGTGAACAACTTTCAACTCGAGAACGGTAAGAGCTAGAGACTCAGTGTAAACGCCAATCAACTTAGCATAGTCGAAAACCCCCGAAAATGAACTTGACCTTTGACCTCTGATCTCAAGGTCAAGGTCAAATCGAGAATGGTAATAGAGACTCAAGACCAGCTGCAATCAACTCAGCATGGTCAAAGACCTTTAAAATGAACTTGACCTTTGACCTCTGATGTCAAGGTCAAATCGAGAACGGTAATAGACCACTCAAGACCAGCTGCAATCAACTCAGTATGGTCAAAGATCTCTAAAATGATGTTGAACTTCATGTCATGAGACATTTTTAAGATTTTATGAAAAAACTTTCGAAAACTAAAATATATGGCAAATTTTTGCCATATTCTTAAGTCGTTTATGTTTCTTTTTCTTTTTTTTTTATGAAAAATAAGCTTATGGAAGGCTTACGATGATACACGTTTGCCTAGAAGGTGTCTGTTCACTTTGACCTTAAAGATGTCCAGATTATAGCGTTCCGGAAAAATTTACCTTGGCAGAGAGTTCCACTCCTTAGCCGTACGCATAATGAAAGAAGAGGCAAATCGCTTCGTGCGTAATGGAGGAATGTCTACAACATAAGGATGGAACTGCTCGCCGCGCCTAGTCGTTCGGTGACGGGAAGGGGGTATCAGGTCATGTAAAACCTTCGCACACTCTCCGAAATGTAACCGATAAAAAACCGAAAGGCTGGCCACTCGTCTGAAGATTTGCCCCCACAAGTCAGTCACTGCCTATGATCCTCTTCGCTCGGCGCTCCAACGAGTCCAAAGCATCCAGCTGATATCTAGCAGACCCATCCCAGAGATGGGAACAGTATTCCATGCAAGAGCGAATTTGAGCTCTGTAAAGATTTAAGAACTGCTCCGAAGTGAAGTACCGTCTCACCCTAGAGAGGATACCAAGTTTTTTGGCAGCAGTGTTTGCTATGGACTCGATGTAGCGACCGAAATTTAGACTGGATGAGAGATCCAGCCCTAAGAGCCCAAGACGGTCGTTAATCGGAACGGGGACATTCCGTTTCTTCCTCATATCTTTCAACTGGGTGAACCGATTTTGATTTTTTTAAATTGAAGCCTACTTACCTTACTTCTTAGGTGGTCCCATTCCGACAATTATTTGAAGTCTATTAGGATATTTTTATGGATGTGTACAAATACACACCGTTGATATCACAGCGCTCAAAATCTTAGATCTCAACTTATCACACACAAGTTATAGTAGTTTCGCTAGTGGAACTATTCGCGGTAACGCGAGCGGACGTGGTTTGACCTATACGTTCGTGGTTTGGCCGCTCCAATAGAGTATACTCGTAGTAATATAAGTACTGCTGGTACTGGTACATACCTACTGCCTATATTCCAGAAAGTTGGTAGGTATATGTTAGGTTAACCTACTTGCAAATTGTAGTTTTCTCTATGGATCTAGCTAGCGTTTTTTATGAATAAAATTTCGTCCTGTCATACTGAGAAATTCAATAAGTACAAGGTTTCTGTTTTTATTAATTTATGTAAATTCATTTCTTATCTTGTTTCATTATTAGCACAATGGCGGGACACGGAGTAGACGATGACCCAAGTCTTAAAGGTCTTAGTCGTTATTTTAATAGTCAAACAAATAGAGGAAGAGCCAATGTAAGTACCGGCAAAACATTTTGTACAGGCAGTAGGTAGACCAGAGAGATTATTTCGATATGGTCATGAGCGTACATAGCTTTTGGCCTGGGGGTGGTAAATCAGATTCTTTAGGTCAGATCGTCCGCGGCTGTTTTGTTGTCTTCACGCTCTCTTCAATAAAGAACATGGCAGTGCAACATAAAAGAAAACGTGTCACAACGGGCGGCCTTCCGAAACTTCGCTAATTTTCCTTTAATCATATTTTATCTGATGTCGACAACATACCGTTTATTGCCATTTAGCAAAAACAGTTGGCATATGTATCAGGGCGATGCATAACCCGAACTTGGGCCGCGTACAATCTGCTAAGACAGCTGAAAAATTTATGAGAAAATTTTTCTACGCAGGCGGAGCCGCGGGTTTCGGCTAGTAATGTATTATAAATAAATACATAAATAATAGAGATTAATTAAATGGATTTCTTAATAATTCATTACAGACAGCAAAAGTAACCATGGCTCTAGTAGCAGGGTATTATCTATATCGAAAATTTTTTAAAAGAAAATAAGAATATTTTCTACGACTTATACTTATTATAAAACCTATCCCCGAATTCGTAATGGTCAGTTCTGTCATTCTATTATTTAATTATACCTACACACGATTCGATTATGTAACCTCCCTCCTGTGAGCGCCAATGGAAATACCTACTGGTGTGTACCAGAGACGCCCGCAGCATGAACATGGAAACGGCCGCAGTCTTGCGGTATTAAAAAAAACTCCCTCCTGTGATAATAATTAACTAAGTCGACAACATTTAATCCGATCAATATATAGGTAATAATATCGTTTCTCTTCATTCTTCTGTTTTAGTAATTACCTAATTATGAAAAAAATAATACACAAACTTTCATAAACATGTAAGTTTCAAGAAGCAAAACAAGTATGACAAGATCGTGACAAATGGAAACACATAATATCTACCTACCTGCGCGGTTTCTGCCTACCCCACTGGAAAATAGAAGTGATTAGGTATGGACCTGTAGATACATACCTACCTATTATTAGGCGTATATTATAGTAGGTAAGTAGGTACTGAACCTATGTATTACCTACATTACCTATATTATCCTTGCATGGGTGGACTTCAGAGATTATATCGACTTATCGACTGTGGAAAGGAAAAACGAATGGAACGCCATTTGGCCAATTGTTCAGCAGAGCTGTTTAAAGTTTAAATTTTAACAATAATCATAACTTCTTTGTTTATTATTGGAATTTTGTCGGTAGATTCAGTTTTTTGTGCTGTACATTTTGTATTTAATAGCTATAATTAATGAGTCAATCAATTAAGAAAAACGAGGCGTTTCATGTATGTACCTACCTACCTAGGTATATGACATTTTGAGTAAGCAGGGAAAAACACTTCATAGGCCAAATAACAGACATAACTTATCGAGGAAAAAGCATTGAAAGACCAAATTAAAAATTAATTTGGAAGTGTAAATTGCATGATGTAGTAGAAAAATAGGTTCGGTCATTAACTTAAACACACTTACAATTTTTTAAAATTAATTTATTGACATTGTTAAAAAAATATGTCATAAGACGGTCGTTTAAAGGGAGGGTATTTTTAAAATACCCCTTTTGTACTTTAAATGAAACGCCAAAAAGTGCTTCCGATTGACTTCTAACCTAGACAGATCGATAGAGAATTCAAAACTCTATCGAACTGTACCTATATAAAACTCATTTTCGACCAAAGTGGCGTTTCATTTGTTTTGCCTTTCCACCGTCGATATATTCTATTTACTTAAGGACATACCTAGGTACTTTGTAACACTGTCCTGCATGTTGGAATTTCAGTTTGAATTTAATTTACAGAGTGGATATTGATCTTTTTATAGTGCTAGACACTAGGCGGCGATAGGCCTGCTACCTTTTAAGCTGGACGAACATAATTACTGATAAAGTATGGGGTTATAATGCCCGTCTGTCTACCCCTTCGGGAAGGTGTGATGTGCCTATGTCTGTCTGTGATTATACATATTATCCTATAGCACAAGCTTTAAGTTAGATTTGTTTGGGTATTTAACGTTGTGTGAGAATTTCCAAAAATGTCAAAACTAGCGGTACCTACCGGTGAACTTCGTACCGCCTCAATTAGTAAACAACTTTGCCCTGTACTTCTAACAATATTTTAAGTCAAAATTAGCCAAATCGGTCCTTTATCAGTTTGTCAGTAAACTCCTGAACGGCTGGACTGATTTTGATGAAATTATAGTTTGTATTCAGGTATATTTGAGAATGGTTAAGATCCCTTTTTTAGTTACCTACATACAACGCATTGTAACTATAAGAACGCGGTGCGTGCACTAAACGCTACGGCTGCATACGGCATTTTTTTTTATTGATTTACGATCAGTTTCGAGTAGTTACTAAACGCAGCATGACGACTTGGATGGATTTGATCAAAGTACATTACCTACATATATCTTAACCATTTTTGATTTTATGTCTCTTTCATTCTAGTTGGAAATGCAGTATGCTATCTTGCTGTCACAAACCTAAGCTAAAAATAGTATACCTATTCGAAGTTGAAGACTCATAATTGTCTACTTTTCGTTATTACATAAGGCTAAATTATCAATTTATCAGGTAATATTTTTACTTTTACTTAATATGTAAATACAGTGAATTATCGGCTGTAATATTTCTAAGTGAATAGGAGAACATTAATAAGTAAAATATATAATTCAAAATATTCACCAAGGGATTCTGTTTCTAGTATGTCTGGTGGCGATTCTGTCGACGAATCCCAGCTGAGGGGCTTGTCCAAATATTTCAACAGCCAAACAAATAAGGGTAGAGCTAACGTAAGTATCTAATTTTAACGTATCTCAACGAAAGAGTGAATTTAATATTTTATAATATATAGGTTATGTCAGTAACAATAGATCAGTAAATTCTCATTAGTTTAAAGCCCTAACCCAAATGGGCAGTTACTCACCCATTCTCAGCAGTTTACCTTAACAGAAAAGTCGCAGTTGTACATGAATTCACTTGAAACAAATTAGAAATGTAGGTATTTTTCTTATAAGGGTACTGATGCTGGTTCAAATCTTGCAGAATAGGTACTTTAGTTTGCCATTTATATCTATACTAATATTATAAAGCTAAGGAGTTTGTTTGTTTGTTTGAACGCGTGAATCCCCAGAATTACAGGTTTGATTTGAAAAAATATTTTTGTGTTGGAAGGTACATTTATTGAGGAAGGCTATATAACCTCATGGTACGATCAATAGGAGCGGAGCAGCAGTGAAATATATTTCAAAATCAGGAAAAGTTTATTTCTTTGAGAACTTCCATTGCATGCGCTAATGAAATGGTTAATGTTATTTTGAAATGAGTATGTACATCATTTTAACATAACATTAACCATTTGATCAGCGCTAGTGAAAGAATTGTTCCTCTTTAAAAGTTCTAAAAAAACTCCGCGGTATCTATCTATTAAAGTTAACTCATTATAACATATGTTATGGAAATCAAATTTATTCTAAAATAATTATTTGCAAAGCAACAGGCGAGACGCGACAGGAACAATAATTACAGGTGACGGGAAGGGGAAATTGTAAAGTATTTCAAGAAAGTATTACTAAAGTTTGCTTTAAGCAGCAAAGAAACTTCATAGCTAACCTCTTTTACTATAATATTCGTTATCTGACAACACTTGCTCTGGTAACAGGCTCTTCTTTTACATTCATACTGTTACTTTTTTTACAGACAGCTAAAGCAACTTATGCAGTCATGGGTGCCGTAATATTATATTTTACTTTGAAACCAAAGAAGAAGTAATCGTTTCAGCATGTTATGAATATTCTTATTATGTATTTGTTTATTTTAGCGTCATGTATTTCCATAAGGACTGTTAAGTTACTTAGTGAATAAAATCATGTAAAGAACAAATACAATGTGTATTTCAAGCCATATTCCCTTTTTTCCAGAGGAATTTGTAGCATGTTGTCAGAAACTCAATGAGTCATAAACATGTTTCATCATTTCTCAAGGATAGACTTGCATCTTGTGAGACTTGACAGAACCCAGTTTGTCAGACACGCATCTCGACACAACATGCAGTTGGTCTGATACGCAAATTGACAGATAGGTATCTGTATAGGTCTCATTTCAAATATGTTATTTGAAAGCAATCCCAAGGCGCCAGCGGAGTTTGGATACCTGTACAGCCTTTTATTAGGGGGGTTGAATGTTATCCCGGAACTTTCAGTCGTGTGTAGAGTTGCGTCTTTGACGACCTCCTTGATGCGTTTTCTGAGGAAATGCATATAATTATAAAGACCAATTGCGTTTCTGACGATATGCAACGAATTCCGGTTTATTATAATTCAGTTTAGTTACTAGTATAGTATTCTTATATCTGTGGTTTGGTGTACCTAGATTGCCGTGTAAAACTAAGCAAGGGCAGCTATATAATTCATCATACTTACCAATTTTGTTAGTCGCACGTAATAGGGGGCAAGCCTATTGCCATTACTGGGCACTATTGATAATCCATAACAACTTTGAAATTCAAACCAAAATTCCAATGGCCAGGACAGATGTTACATATCCACTAAATACAATATCTGCAGTCCGAGGATTTTTAATAGGTGAAGACTATATTACTGCAATATGATGTTAGGTACTTTGTCCTTGAAACCGGACTGTGTGCGTGTGAGGACATGGATACTATACATAGAATTCCATAGTCACCCATAATAGCCTCTAACTCCTGAACTAACAGTTTAAGCCGCCACAGCAGCTGTTTCATGGGTAAACTCAGTGTCTACAATACTAAGAGACAAAAGAAGAATCCCTAAAGGTGGAAGTGCTAGAATTTGATGTATTAAATATCCATTTATCTCAGCAGTTGAAGAACTCAAGACAATCCGACAAAACAATCCAAATAAAATTCGCCACCATTTATGTATATGACTATGTATTTAATAAATACTGCTGCACAGGATATATCACAAAGAAAAGTTAAGATCCAGATAACAAAAAATAATAGTTTCATAACTTAATACCCTTTGGTGTGAGAATATAATAATATGTATGTCTATGTAGCTGACAAGGTATGGTAAGACTAAATAATCCTTTTTATTACACTGGCAACCCTATTTAAATCTTTTTTGTTCCAAATAAGTGAGTGAATGTTGCCAGAGGTATTATGGAACAGGTATTATTTTACATCAACTATTTTTTTTAAATATATTTTCATTAAAATTTGATTTCTAAAATATACCATTAAATAAATTAAGTAAAAACCAAATAGTGTTGGGGTAAAGTACAATTTATATACATGTACCATTTGTGCATACTACATTTTCAGTATCAAAATTTAAACCTAGTAGTGAAACACTAGCACCAAAGCCTAGAGATTAATAAACACTAGCAAAGCAACTATTTATTAAACATCTATGCAAATATAATAATGAATCAATTATGTGATTTGAGATATTGATAAGATGATTTTCTAATCATTCTGGAAGTGTAATGCAAAGATCTTACAATCACAGATTCGTTTAAAGAACAATCAAATTTCTAACTAATCTTTTTCTTTTTTAAACTTTTTTTAAAAAGGTGGCTCAATCGATGTTCATCAACGATTTCGCCAATGCCAAGATAATGCTTAATTGATGTCCCGCACAGAATAACTAGTTAACAACTAGCTCCAGGTGCGGGACAATTTAAGAAACGCTGTTCAGTATAAGTGAGTCTGGAACCCGATTTTTGCGAAGCGCCAGAGGTAACCTAAAAAACCACCAGTCACGCGCTCAGCAAAAATCGAACTCCAAATTCCTAATTCTCTGATATGGTGATGTAAAACGACATTATTTTGACAACATATATAATGTATGAATAAAAATATGGAATATGTACCATTTTTATCTGTGCTTTGTATGATCTTCAGTAATATATATTCTTGACACCAAGCCATAAAAAAAAGAAAATTATACCGAAAGTCATGCAATTACTATCATATTTATCTGCTACATTTTTAATGGATGTGATTATTGATTAAAACACTACATTAATATTATGTTTATATGTAATCAGTGATTACTTTTACGTTTTCATACATATATATGTATAAGTACAGACAGTAGAGATGGATGACAAATAATATTTCATTGATTCCATTATTATAATGACAAGTTGCCATACTAAAATATAGTTTGTGTTGCTATTTCCTACTTTCTTGCATAATCATATCAATAATATTGCAATGTTTACGTAATATTGCAGTTCATGAACGTACTTACAGTATAAATAATAATATCATATCAGCATTCTACGTACAACTCTCAGTAACATTGACTAGCTTTCTTAATGATTGTTCAATGAAATGCATCTCTTACAAATCCTATCTAATTGAAACATTCGATCGATATAAGTTAATACCCAGTTGTAAGCCGCGCACGATGTTAGTGGGATAGAACCTTGTCACAATAAGCGATCCGTGACGTCATCAATAGCTGAAAACTACGTATAACTAAACTACGTCACTATGACATCACCAACATGGCCGCCAATCCCATTGTCATCTTGCGCGGCTTATACAAACATCAATCACACAGTACTTGGTTCTTAGCACAATAGCTAGTATCTTATATAATTGTTGTTTAGCTATTCGATTACTTCACAAAATAGAGATTAAAAAGACAGGCGGTATAAGAAGATAGTGAGTGTTTTAAAAAAAATATAATTCTTACCTGAAGTTTCTGCGATGCGTTTCTTTGGAGATTAGGTATAATAAGGTAACATTAAAATATCAGATTTGAAACGCAGAACTTTCAGTATACATATAACACTATATATCACAAAACATAAAATTTTAAAATATCTTGTTCCATCATTCTGTTGCAAATCAAATAAAAACTTTTGATTGGAATGTGGCAGTGTTGCCAATCATTGTATACAATATTCCTCTTTACAAAAACATTCACACATTCATTAACAAATGTTCGAATTTTATGTTTTGGATGGAATGCTGTAATTGAGTTAAATCGCTATACACTTTACGTTGACTTATATTGTGCGTACAATATAAGGAAGTCTAACTATGAATATAATAATAATAAATATCGTGATTGGTAATTAAATCGATTGACTTACATTCAAATTATATAACAAATCGATATGTGCCATCTCTATCGAGATTGACAATGTAATACATACACGTGAAGTGAGTGCGTGTACGTACTTATCACATATTATGAAGACAAAGCAATACATACTTGAAAAACGTATATTCATAGAGCGAGAAAAGAAATTTTAACAAATTCAATAACGCCAGTGCTATATTTATATTTAAAAAAAGATACATGTATGTATTCAGTGTCTTTTCCGAGAGCTCTTGCACTAATTTGACCACATAAACACGGATAGGTCCAGTGTGCTTCAAGCTGTAATCCTCATATTTGAAATCTCAATGAAAACGAATTTTGACAACGCTAAAAAATAGTCATGAAATAGTCATAAATAGTCGTACATGTAAAAAAAATAGTCGTATTATAGTTTCGGCGTTACAGCTATAAGTTAATGAGGATTATGGCTTGACCGTCAAGCTGTAATCCTCATCTCTGGTGCAAGCAAACGGTAAAGCCTATCGAATTGGTTTAGGTTCCAAAAAATAGTCATGAAATAGTCGTAACGACATGCCAAATCTCAGAAATAGTCCTTCAAAGGTTCCGGAGATATAACGGTAACCTGATGAGGATTATGGCTTGAACATTTGAAAACTTCAACTTTCTCCGGAACGCCTGCGATTTTCGGTTTAAAGTTTATGCCAAAAAATAGTCGTGAAATAGTCGTATGAACGACTATAAATTTGAGCTGCTTTAATTTGAAAAAAAAAAAGCTTTCGTTTGCCCTACATTTGTATGGAGTACAGTCGTGTACAAAATTGATAACTTCATATGATATTATTGTGAAACATTTATAATTTGTATCCTTATTATTACAATCGAAAGCTTGCAAATAGGTACATAACTTGTATAAATCTCAGTACATATAATTATGTTTATATCACAGCAATTAGTTTTGATCACAAATATCACAGTTAGTTCAATATGTGTTGGTGTGGGATTAGTTCATTCAGATTGTTTCTAGAAAATTTCAATAGATGGCGCTATTTTTTTACATGTACTATTATATTATTTATGACTATTTCATGACTATTTTTAGCGTTGTCAAAATTCGTTTTCATTGAGATTTCAAATATGAGGATTACAGCTTGAAGCACACATAGGTCCAATGTTATTTTTATATTCAATTTCTCAAAGACAGACTTTTTTTTAAGTTTGATTAATAGATCTGAGCGATATATTAACAAATGTAAAAAAAACGTCTGTTTTTGAAATCTAGGCGATATTTGATTTATTTATTTTCCATATAAGTGTCCTTAAAGCTATGTAAGTGCTCTTGTCAGTCTACAAAGGTGTCCTTAAAGCCACGTGGGTGTTCTATTCAAGGAATACAATGGTGGTGGGGGTTGAGGTTGACTAGAGGGCGTGGGCGTGACGTCATTCTCAGAGTCGGACTCTTCAGAGGAGACTCGTTCAGCGGCGCTGAGAGCCACGCGGGCGTATTCGTCTGTGTCTATGCTCTTGCAGAAATGTATCGCGTACCTGGTGGGTATACATAAGTTTAGCAAAAAAAAAAAAAGTACTTCAAATGGTACCGGAATGGGGCCAAATTATTGTGGTGTGGGACATGGGAAAAACTAGGTTCAAATAAAAAAAAATCAAAATCGGTTCAGTTCTAGGATAACATAACAAACAAAAAGACCACAATCGAATTGAGAACCTCCTCCTCATTTTTTTTAAGTCTGTTAAAAATGTGTAAGATTTTTTTAATGGTAAAGGTTTTAAATCGATATATTACAGATCGATTTCAATGAAAATATCTAATAAGAAACATTTTAACTATGTTTTACTATGATAAAATTCCTCTTCTCAGGCTTACTCTCATCTCAGGTTCATTTCAATTTACTTTTTTGCTTTCAACGGCTGAAAGTATCGTAATAAAGTTTGGTACGAGGTAAAGGTTAAGTTATTGTTTGGTCGTAGACAAAGATCAATTTAATTACTGAATGGAGTCAGGCGTTACCTGGCGAAAGTCCATGACAAAACAATGGAGAATATGATGTTTAATTTTTATATTTGCAATGATTTCGCTAACTAGAAGACATTATAACGTCGACATATGTTTCACCTACTCACGAGGCATTATCAAGACTGTTTAAAAGAGAACAGCCTGTTCTCTTTGAGTCCGTTTTAAAGAAATCACTGCAATTATATATAAAGATTAATTTACCTAAGTTTCTCTTGTAGCACAGACTTGCACGAATATCTTGGCATCTTGAGAAGGAAGAAGCACGTATAGCTCTCTGGCAGGAAGTGATCCGGCGGCTGGTATTTATCTAAAACCTGAAAAGTTACCACGATTGTAAAAAGCGGATTAGATATTTCGAAGAGAAGGGAAAAATAACCTCGGAAACCTTCGTCGGCCGCCCTAATCGTCCATTGCCGGGCGCCCCAGATATTCGAGAGAATTCCTTGTGGCGCAGGCCATCCCCATGAACCCTAATGAAGTATCTAGGGCTCGTACCCGATAGCCGGTGGAACTTCGGACCACATTTCCAAAGTTTGGTCCCCAAAGTGATGGGGGCAGCAGCCGCGCTCTCGCGACTGATGCCCAACTTAAAGGGACCCAACGCTTCCTGCAGGAGACTGTAACTGGGGATCGTGCGAAGCATGGCCGTGTACGAGGCTCCCGTATGGGCGGCGAGACTGACGGCCAACAACTCTTCTATATTACACAGATCGTTGGGGACTTTGGCCGTCAGGACAATAAGCGGGAACGCACGTTCTCCCTAGAGGATGCATGTTTTTTAGCCGGGACCCCTCCATGGGACCTGGAAGCGAGAGCCCTTGCGTCATTGTTCCAATGGCACAAGGAGGCGCTGCCGCGGAACCACAGGCCTGCGTCTCGAGAAATCGAGAAGACCCTCCTCGTTGAGTTCGGAAGTGTGCGGAGCAGTGGCGCCGCAGACGTGAATTCGCGCAGGACAGTCGACCTCCATGACCGGCGCCTGAGGACGACGGACTAGCCTCCCCCCACCGTCCTTACAGAAAGCAGGCTAGAAGGGTTGCGTGCTGAAAATAAGTATAATATCTTTTCAAGCCCTCCTCGCCACCTGCGACGACGCTCTGGCAAACATAAAACTGCCTATTTCGCGAAACGGGCAGTTTAGCATTAGGCCGCAGATGGTTCTGCAATATATTTTTGGTAATTCAAAATTCGTTCTCAAATAGAAAAAAATATCTGTATATTTCAACTCGGGCATATAGCAGTGTATGTATGTGTGTATTGTGTAGTCCAGACCTGTAACACAAAGTCCCTCTGCCTCGGGTCCTGTGGCGCGCGCGGCAGCCTCGTCCGTCCCCACACGAAGCGCAGGAACAGCGCGCGCTCGCCCCCAGACAGCTCCTCCATCACCTCCCAGAACCATTGTACTAGCGGCGCGTTCGGCTCTACACCTGTACATATATTACCATAATAAGCCGGCATCCATCGTTAAAAAGTACGGATAACTTTTTAGAATTTTCGAAACGAAAATCTCTTAATGTCCGTCCGTCCGTCCGTGAACTACTTTCAACTCGAGAACGGTAAGAGCTAGAGACTCAGTGTAAACGCCAATCGACTCAAGACCTCTAATCTCAAGGTCAAGGTCAAATCGAGAACGGTAATAGTTAGAGACTCAAGACCAGCTGCAATCAACTCAGCATGGTCAAAGACCTCTAAAATGATCTTGACCTTTGACCTCTGATCTCAAGGTCAAGGTCAAATCGAGAACGGTAATAGTTAGAGACTCAAGAGCAGCAATGCAATCAACTCAGCATGGTCAATGACCTCTAAAGTGATGTTGAACTTTTTTTCTTTGGAAAACTAAAATATATGGCAATTTTTTTGCCATATTTTTAACTTGTTTTTATCAGTACTTTTAAGCGATTGATGATGTTACGAAACGAATATTGTGACAAGGTTCCATCCACTGCCCATCGTGCTCGGTTTATAATGGATACCAGCATTGAGCAAACGGAATCGAGAGGCAAGTAAGAACAAACGCCGAAATCGGTTGCACCACTACAAACACGCGGAGTGCGACACTCGTTGTTTGTGAGCAATTTTGCGCGTTGTTAGGAAGCCGCTCGCTTGTAACAAAGATCCCAAATTACCGGTTGATCTTTCAAAATATCGATTAACGTTGCATTATGTGAAATCAAAACTTCCCCACTTTTGACGTAAACACCTTCATTTTTGTATGTACTTATCCTATACTTCGACATTGGCTTGAAGATATGGGACACCTTGGATAATTCCGTAAAGCGAAACCGGTCAGATTTTCTTAATAAATCAGTAGAATAAATAAGCGCCGTCACTCGAAAGTATCACTGACTACATATTATAAAACAAAATTCTCGGCAGCGTCTGTCTGTCACTGTTCGCAATAAACTCAAAAATTACTGCATTGATTTTCATGCTGCTTACACTACCAGATAGAGTGGTTCTTGAGGAAGGTTTCAGGCTAGTAAACTATATAATAAAGGCTTACCTTTGTATGTAGCGGAGGCTCTAAGTGCCTGTACAGGTATATCAGGCGAGCCGCACACGAGTGTCTCCACCTCGGCCGCGCTGAACAACGCGAGTAGCGGCGCGGGGACCACGCGGGACATGCCGTCGCGGACCGCGCGGACTTGCTCGTCGAACTCGTGTAACCTTAAGCAATGGGGATATTATATAGGTTTTATTAATGATATTCCATATTTAATAAATAAATATTTTTGAACATTCTAACACGAAGTCATCTAGCCCAAATTAAGCTAATATAAGCATATTTTATGGGGTCTAGACGACTGATTAAATAATGTAATAATAATGTATTGATTAAAAACCGGCCAAGTCTAACTCGCACATGAAGGGTTTTCACATCTAAAACTTTGGGGTCCTCTAGGGTCAAAAAACGGCTAAAACCCATGTCAGTAATATATGGACCCTGTTAAATATTTATTTGATTTGTAGTATTTCATGTTACAGCGGCCACAGAAATACATCATCTGTGAAATTTCAACTATCCAACTATCACGGTACATGAGATACAGCCTGGTGAGAGACGGACAGCGCAGTCTTAGTAATTAGTTCCCGTTTTAACCTTTGGCTACAGAACCCTAAAATACCACTGGAACTGCAGCAGGAATTGTGAATAGTACTTGTTTCAAAATGTAACAGCAATAGTAACACTGTACAACACACTAGTACGAAGCCATCTAGAATACAATGCAGCGATCTGGAGCCCACATGAAGTTAAGAGTCCGTATGCAGAATCGAAACGGGCGGAATTAGGTATTTGACACATTTTGTGCGTGAGTCCGGAGTTACCGATGGTGGTCAGCCAGTAGGTACGGCGATTACATGGTTTTGATCTTTTTTTTTCATTTTATAATAATAGTGTCTTGTGTGGGGGAGGTGAAAAGAGGGCTAGGAGGGGGGGTGTTTTTTCTCTCTCCTTAAATTCAAGAAAAGACCCTCTATACTCGTATGATCCCGTAATCAACTCCTCTACCTTTCCTCTGTCGTTGCACTCTCAAAGGGGGGGCGAGGGCTAATTTTTTTTCCTAATCAAAATCATTTGACCTCCTCTATACAAAGGGGCTCTACCAACATATTTAGGGCCCCAGCGAACTCATCTGCTAGTGGCGCACCTGCTGATCAACGGACGAGGCTCGTTAATTTACGGTACCTATGAAGTGGCTTCGGTCCCTACGTGGGTACCGGGTGTTGGTCCGGGGGGTGCCACCGTGCAACTGTGCTAAAGCCCCACAAGTAACCCAGCCCAGGCTGGTTGCGTAAGGGGTTCAACAGCTGCACCGCTGCGCCCGGGGCCAT
Organism: Nudaria mundana; assembly: GCA_963556515.1. Taxonomy (NCBI): domain Eukaryota; kingdom Metazoa; phylum Arthropoda; class Insecta; order Lepidoptera; family Erebidae; genus Nudaria; species Nudaria mundana. The sequence continues at coordinate 19,026,391 of OY748289.1, read as the reverse complement.
GTATGGTGCAGCAGGCATGGGACCAGTGGGGGCAAAGCGGAGTTTAGTGTGGGTGGTGTAGGTCGATTCGCCGGCCAGGGAGACCCTTAGCAACGGCGTTGCCGCGGCCGCCCGCAACACAGTCATGGGGCCCGTCTGGGACCAACCACACCAGGAGGCTGCCCCACATGTTCTCGCGCATAATCCTGATGTGGGATCGCCGCTCTGGGTGGTAACCGGTGTGGGATAGCGGCGGCCTTGCACCAGGGGGGTTTGGTAGCCCTTCCATCCGGCGGGTCGGCTCCAACCTAACCACACGGTTCCAGACGAAGCTAGCCCCTGCGCTTTGTCACTTATTACTGCTGCACCAAATGTCGCCCTGTCTTCACGCTTCTTCTTCAAATTTATAATGGCAGTGCAACAGAAATAAGTAAACGTTCCACAGCGGCCCCAGGAAACCTTCGCTTCACTTTTCGAGGTGGAGTTCACCAAAATCCGTGGACTCCATGCGAACCTCGATGCCGTCCACCATACCTTGAGACGGCTCGGCCCGCTGTGACGTTCCTCACGGAGACACAAATACGCCGCCCTGACAACACGCCTTACCTGTGTTGCCCCGGTTATGTATATATGTATCGAGGAACAATACCGGGGTGCCGCAGGGGTCCGTGCTGTCACCAACTCTTTTCCTTCTGCAAATCAATGATATGCTATCCCTCGGGAACATTCATTGTTATGCAGATGACAGCACATTGCAGGCGTGTGCATTTACAGCGAAGAAATCCCCTTTCATGCATTATTACCAATGAAGGGCAACCTTGAGATCCTTGACATAGACGTTCGTCAAGAGCTCAATAATAAAAACTACATCGAAAGATGTATAGGGCTAGCTTCGTGGAAACTAGGAATACTGAATAAGGTAAAGCGATTCTTTACACTGCATCAGAGGTGTCTGCTGTACAAGACGCAGATTGGACCTTGCGTCGAATACTGCTCTCACTTCTGGGACGGCTCCGCGAAGTATTTGCTGGACGCTATGCAGCGTCGAGCTATCCGTATTATAGATTGTCCGGAGGTAACGGGAAGCTTTGAGCCGCTAGCTCAGCGCCGAAAGACGACAGCACGCGAGGAGCTCCTGGAGACCCTGGAGCGGAACCCATGGGGGCGCCCGTACCTGCAGGTCAGAGGTAAACTCCGACCGAGGGCGCTCCCACTGACCCAGAGTCTCCAGCCGGATCGGCTGGAGGGGGTCTTGGACTCTCTGTTTCCGACGAGCGCGGAGGAGCACATCCCTCCGAGCATGGCTCCGTCTCAGACGCCCAATGCGGATAGCAGCGAAAACGACGTACCCGAAGTCAGAGAGGGTGAGTTAGGAGCGGTGGTGCTTCGGCTCAGTCGCCGGAAAACTACCGCCCCTGGACCCGACGGCATTCCGGGCCGTGTATGGGTCCTGGCCCTCGAGGAACTCGGGCCTCGACTGAGGGGGCTCTTCAGCGCATGCCTCGAAAGGGGCCAGTTTCCCAAGGTGTGGAGGACGGGGAAACTGGTCCTGATCCGGAAAGCGGGGCGGCCGGTGGACTCACCGTCCGGTTACCGGCCGATCGTGCTGCTCGACGAGGTGTGTAAGCTCTTTGAGCGAATTATCGCGGAACGCCTCGTCGAGCATCTCACGCGTGTGGGCCCAGACCTGGCGGATAACCAGTATGGTTTCCGTCGGGGACGGTCCACCGTGAGCGCGATCATGCGCGTGAAGACCCTAGCGGAGGAAGCAGTCTCGCGGGGCGAGGTGGTGTTGGCGGTGTCTCTTGACATCGCCAACGCCTTTAACACCCTACCCTGGAGTTGCGTTAGGGAGGCACTGGTATATCACAAAGTGCCTCTCTACCTCCGTCGTATTGTCGGGGCATATTTATCCGAGAGGGCTATAACTTACCCTAGCTGGCTCGGGCCAGCTCGGCGAGATGTATCGTGTGGTGTTCCACAGGGGTCGGTCCTAGGACCTCTCCTGTGGAACATCGGATACGACTGGGTGTTGCGGGGTGCGTTGCCTGAGGGCGTCAGCGTAACTTGTTACGCCGACGATACCCTCGTCACGGCGCGGGGAGCAACGCACCAGGAGGCAACACTCAAGGTCACGACTGGGGTTGCTGTAGTCGTGGGTCGGATACGGCGGCTGGGACTGGACGTGGCACTGAATAAGTCCGAGGCTCTGTGTTTTCACGGACCTCGGCGCGGGCCACCTCCAGGATCCAGCATAAATGTAGGGAGCGTTAGCATCGGCATCGAGCCCTCCATGAAGTATCTGGGACTCGTACTCGATGGCCGGTGGAACTTCGGACCACATTTCCGAAGTTTGGTCCCCAAAGTGACGGGGGCAGCAGCCGCGCTTTCGCGACTGATGCCTAACTTAAAGGGACCCAACGCTTCCTGCAGGAGACTGTACCTGGGGATCGTGCGGAGTATGGCCGTATACGGGGCTCCCGTATGGGCGGCGAGACTGACGGCCAACAACGCTGCTATATTGCACAGATCGTTGAGGACCTTGGCCGTCAGGACAATAAGAGGGTACCGCACGATCTCTCTAGAGGCTGCATGTCTCCTAGCCGCGACCCCTCCATGGGACCTGGAAGCGAGAGCCCTTGCGTCATTGTTTCAATGGCACAAGGAGGCGCTGGAGCGGGACCACAGGCCTGCGTCTCGAGAAATCGAGGCCCAGCGGTCCCATCTCCGCCAGGATCTCATGGAGACATGGAAGGTGCGACTTGAGCAACCTAAGTGGGGAACCACCACCATCGCGGCGGTGAGACCGATCATGGAGGACTGGCTGCAGAGGCAGCACGGTGGCCTCACGTACCGTGCGACACAGATCATCACCGGGCACGGAAACTTTGGTGGGTATCTGTTTCGCATGCATCGTGAGGTCACACCCGCGTGTCAACACTGCGAGGCTTCCGGCGAAGACACGGCATTCCACACGTTGGTGGAATGCTCAGCGTGGGCAAGTCAGCGCCGGGACCTCGTTGTGGGCCTGGGCGTGGATACTCTCTCACTGGAGACCATGCTACGAGCCATGGTCTCTAGCGAGAGCCAGTGGAACGCGGCCGTTTCCTTCTGCGAGCAGGTTATGCTCGTGAAGGAGACGGCTGGAAGGGCGAGGGAGCGTATCCTCCCCGCTGAGTTCCGAAGTCTGCGGCGAGGGCGCCGCATACGTGACTACGCCCAGGACCATCGACCTCCATGATCGGGGCCTGAGGACGATGGATTAGCAACCCACCGTCCCTACAGAAGCAGGCTAGAAGGGCTGCGTGATGTGGGGCTTCACCCCATGCACGCCTTCACTCACCGACGCGGGATAAAACCCGACCCTAGAGATGCGGGGTAACACCCGACCACCACGCAGTGGCCACTCAAGTGACCAAGGTCCGCCGGGTGCCACTGGGAATTCTTTCAGTATCTACCGGAGGCACTCGGCAATGGACGTAGGTGCGGCCGCAGCCACAAGCCGCGGATTAAAAAAAAAAAAAAAAAAAAAAAACAAAGCTCAGCGCCGAACAATAGCTTCCTTGGCCGCATTCTACCGTATTTACCACGGCGAGCATTCTGAAGAGCTCTTCAATCTGATCCCATCTTCCTTCCGATCCCGAACAACGCGTGCCGGGCAGAGATGCCACTCCCACACAGTAGGTACATGTTCGCGAGAACCGAACGTTTTAAACGTTCGTTTGTGTGCCGAACGATACTGGCCTGGAACGCCCTGCCTGTGCACGTGTTTCACCACATATAATCTTGGGTTCAGTAGGTCGTCAAGTTGAGGGCCACTCTCTATAGTATAGTGTGCTGTGTGACCCACAATCGCTTGACGTCGTCACGACTTACTACCAGGCGGGTGGCGTCAAATTGGCGAACCCAATACAAAAAAATAAAATAAAAAACTACTTCTATAAAATTATTACTCAGTTTGACTCTTTGAGCCCCCCTTGGGGGACTGGAGGGCAAATCTCAAAAACTCGGAATTTTCCCTAGGTCCCCGAACCCCCTTTACATTTCTGCAAAAAAAAACATAGGTACCTTCCCCTCCACCATCAAGGAGAACAATAAAATTGTGTCAGTGAGTGAGTAATCCAGCTTTATAAAATATAACAGCTTTTTTTAACAAAAACAATGATAAATACATTCTACATAATCACTTGTTGTATTTAAAAAGAAGCCTAATCATCACAAAATAATAACTAATATTACCAAAGTATCAAAATCTCACGCCACGCTATATTCGTCTGTAGACGGCGTCGAATTTTGGTGCGCAGAGCGACACGTCCTCTCCCTGTAAGCGCTTGGCGTGGACTGCTTACTTGAGGCATGCGTCGAGTATTATAAAGCGAAATTTTGGTGTTTTTAAAAGATTATTTACAGCCTATTTTTTATTATTTAGCTTTCTTTTTTTTTGGAAATGGATTGATTTTGAACCAAGGTTTATTTATGTTGTTTTAATTTTATGAACGAGAGTTTTATGTAGCCGAAATAAGAACCAATTCATTGCCCATTTTCTCTCAAATTTGACTAACTTAAATATTTGTTTACTCAAATTTTTTTTATGAAAGTGATAAAAGGTAATCCATACATTTGATAGATGACTTTTACAAGAATACACTGTAATTTTGTAATACTTTTTAGACGTCAAAACGATTAGTGAATTTGTGATATTCTAGACCTCTTCCAGCAAGAGATACGAAAAACTACCGATTGTTTTAGGTCGATTAATCAAAATTTAATGACAAAAATAAGAAAGTAGCTCACTTATTAGATCATTATTGAAATGATATTTCATGTTTTGCATTAAAACTTATAAAAATACAGTATTTTCAGTGTAAAAACACGTCTGTAAAATCAGCGAAAACGGTAAAATTTAATAGGAGGACTCTTAAATACAAATTTATGTTGGAGCGCGTACAGAATAAATTAGAGTTAGATACTTATACCTACGCTACGGTGCTACAGTGTACCCTTTTTATCCATTAAAGTATCCAACACTTTTTATACTAGGCATGGTTGGTTACTATGAGTTGAGGGTGAGGAGGGAGTTTGCATTAGCCATGTATTTGTTTAAAGTTATTAGAGCTAGAATCCAAAATGCAGATATATTAGGGCATATTAACTATGTACTAGACGGGTATGTGGGCAGACGTCGAAGGCCACAGCTGCTGCGGGCGCCGACCGCACGCACTAACCTACTGCAGGAGGCGCCACTGACCCGCACACTTCGAACACTCCGCTCATAGAATAGACTTATTTAGTTGTACCTTGAGTGAATTCACAGTTCACACTTTGTTTGTTTTGTGTTTAGAACAATAGAAATTGTTTTGTAAGATAGCCTACTCTGTTGCATTAGGGGTTCCTCTGTAAAAATAGATGTATATGTGAAATAAATAAATAAAAAGTATTAGTAGGTCACCTATAATGTAACGCCAGCTGCACGTATTCGTCTTTATTGTCTGGCGTGACACGTTTATGTCGCGTTGATAACGGCACCTCGTGTCCCGCCGCTGACGGTATTGAAAATGGAAGCTCGAGATTTTGTAATTCCTGCAAATTATCAGAAATTTAAATTTAAGCTCAAACAAGACAAAATTAAGTAGGTCAGTGAATATAAATAAAAAAATTGCAATTTCTACCAAGCATTTCCTTCTCCTGGCCCAATGGAAGAGATTTCTTTTGAATCAAGTGTTGCCCTTGTACTATACCTCTATCCTTACTATTATTCTTCTCGCTTTGTTACCTTCTTGTGTATATATAAATAAATAAATCGTCGGCTTATTGCAAAAACTCATTAACTGCAAAAAATCACTAAATACGTTTTTATTTATAGTAGACTTCATTTGACACATTCTACAAAAGGCAAAAACTCACTTATTTCTATCTATTCAATTTTAGGCGTTATGACCTTGCATTAAGTCCATAACTGCAACTTTGGAAATCAGGCATTTACGAAACATCACTAAGCTGCACAAGTTATTTTTATTAAATAGATAATTATGAAAATAACAACACACATATTATACAGAACTCATTTTTACCATGTAATTAAATTTATCTAAACAAGAGTAGAATAATATTATAGAATTTGGATCGATAAAGTTCATTATTTGCATTTAATTACTTTCTGTTATGAATAATATTGATTGATTGATAATAATAAGTAATCTTAATAAATTTTATATAAAATACGAGGGTGGATTGAAAAGTACTCGGCCTAACACTGATCCATTTAGTTCTAAAAATCAAATCTACCCACATTATTTAGTTCAGTTCAGACCTGTTAATTGTGTGAAGTTTGAAATGTGTGCGATAATTAGTTTTAATTTTATAAATTTATAAACGAAGCAATCTGAGTACCTCCATAAGAAGGGGCTGTCATCAAAAGCCATCCATGATGATATGATCAGTACATTAGGGGATTGCGCTCTTTCATATTCATCCGTCAAAAAATGGATAGCAGAATTCATGCGTGGTAGAGAGAGTGTGAAAGACGAACCCCGCTCTGAAGGGCCTTCGACGTCCACTACTGACGAAAATATTAAAAAAATACTGGACTTAATTATGGGAGACCGCAGATTGAAAATTAGAGAGATAGCTGAGATTATAGGCATCTCTTATGAACGTACTCAAAACATAATAGTCAACGTGTTGGGTTTCCACAAGGTGTCTGCGAGGTGGGTTCCGCGACTGCTTTCAGTTAAGCAAAAAAGGATGCGATTGACTATTGCACGCGACTGTTTGGAGTTATTTGAAGCTGTTGAATGTGATTTTTTTAATCGTTTTGTTACTATGGACGAAACATGGGTTCATTTCTGTACACCGGAAACAAAACAACAATCAAAACAGTGGAAAAGACGTGGTTCACCACCCCACAAAAAGGCTAAGTCGATTTTGTCGGCAAGTAAGGTGATGGCTTCAGTATTCTGGGACTCGAAGGGTGTGATTATGGTTGATTATCTTGAAAGGGGTCAGACTATAAACTCTGATTATTACTGCACCTTACTACGTCGTTTACGAGAGGAAATAAAAGAAAAACGTCCAGGAATGATCAGAAGAAAAGTCCTGTTTCATCAGGATAACGCTCGTGTTCACACGTCTGTCTAATCAATGGCAGAAATTCACAACTGTGGCTTTGAACTGTTACCGCATCCACCTTATTCACCTGATCTGGCGTCGTCAGATTTTTTCTGTTCCCTAACCTAAAAAAGCACTTGAGAGGTCAAAGATTTTTGACAAATGACGAGGTCAAAGCAGCAGTAGACGCATATTTTGACTATAAGGAAGAATCACTTTTTTTCAACGGACTAAATGCTTGGAAGGGAAGATGGCAAAAGTGCATTGAACTTGATGGTGATTACGTTGAAAAAAAAAATTTCATTTATTATGTATTTATTTTCTTGGTTAGGCCGATTACTTTTCAATCCACCCTCGTATCATGATTTTAAATTATTTAGGATATTCCTAAAATCATTTATTGTTTTTAATTACTTTTTGCCATAAATATGACCGAGCCAAAGCTGAAAACGCCTCCGACCTTGCTGTTTTGCAGCAAAAGTATGATGAGCACATGTCTTTAAAAGAGCAAAGTCGAAACGGTAAGGAGTTGGATAAAGTTCGGGCAAATGAAGATAACAGCTTTAACTCTATTACGAAGGTCACGACTGGGGTTGCTCAAGTCGTGGGTCGGATACGGCAGCTGGGACTGAAGGTGGCACTGAATAAGTCAGAAGCTCTGTGTTTTCACGGTCCTCGGCGCGGGCCACCTCCAGGATCCAGCATAAATGTAGGGAGCGTTAGGATCGGCATCGAGCCCTCGATGAAGTATTTGGGGCTTGTACTTGATAGCCGGTGGAACTTCAGACCACATTTCCGAAGTAGCAGGAGACTGTACCTGGGGATCGTGCGGAGCATGGCCGTGTACTGGGCTCCCGTATGGGCGGCGAGACTGACGGCCAACAACGCTGCTATTTTACACAGATCGTTGAGGACCTTGGCCGTCAGGACAATTAGGGGGTACCACACGATCTCCCTAGAGGCTGCATGTCTCCTAGGCGCGACCCCTCCACGGGACCTGGAAGCGAGAGCCCTTGCATGACGCAAGGGCTCTCGCTGTTTCAATGGCACAAGGAGGCGCTGGAGACACACTGGCACAGAGAAATCGAGGACCAGCGGTCCCAACTCCGCCAGGATCTCATGGAGACATGGAAGGTGCGACTTGAGGAACCAAAGTGGGGAATCACCACCATCGCTGCGGTCAGACCGATCATGAAGGAGTGGCTGCAGAGGCAGCACGGTGGCCTCACGTACCGTGCGACACAGATCATCACCGGACACGGAAACTTCGGTGAGTTTCTCTTTCGCTTGCAACGTGAGGTCACACCCACGTTTCAACACTGCGAGGCTTCCGGCGAGGACACGGCAGTCCACACATTGGTGGAATACTCAGCGTGGGCGAGTCAGCGCCGGGACCTCGTTGTGGGCCTGGGCGTAGTTACGCTCTCGCTGGAGACCATGCTACGAGCCATGGTTTCTAGCGGGAGCCAGTGGAACGCGGCCGTTTCCTTCTGCGCGCAGGTAATGCTCGTGAAGGAGGAGGCCGGTAGGGTGAGAGAGCGTACCCTCCCCGCTGAGTTCCGAAGTGTGCGGCGATGGCGCCGCAGCCGTGACTACGCCCAGGGCCATCGACCTCCATGATCGGGGCCTGAGGACGATGGATTAGCAACCCACCGTCCTTACAGAAGCAGGCTAGAAGGGCTGCGTGATGTGGGGCTTCACTCATTTTTTCAGAATTTATTTCGTTTTGTTTATTAAACTTCCAATTGCTAATTGATTTGAATTAGCTCTGTTAATTACCTGTTTATTCAAAGACTGAGAGTTTTGGAAGTTTTTTGTGATAAAAAATTGTTATTTTGTTTGTTTGGAAGAATTTAATTTGTTTTTCATATAACTAGCACTGTTCTGTTTAGGATAATACTGGTGCTCCCTTGTATAAAATAAACATTTGATTAGGTTTTCGTTGTTTTATTACAAATTAAGAAATAATTAATTCACATACCGAACAGACTTACAGTAGCCAGAAGTCATTAACTTTTATTTTGTTTTAAAAAAATAAATAACTTTGTTTGTAGGAGTAGTGACTCTCGCTTGATTTTATTAATATACCTTTAAGCTAATCAAAAACATTAAATTTTTCATCCCCGTCATTATATATAGGATACTATGGGTAAATCAACATGACCACTAACTAAATCGAACTAAAATACCGTTTATCTCAGAATAGTGATATGTCACATAATAATGACTTCTTGCAATAAGCCGACGAAATAAATAATATAACTAATGCAAAAGTAAATATAGTAAGAAAAGTGTTATGCGTTTAGTATGTTTCTCCACTCAAGTGTCCTTATGCATGACAAAGGTACCCTCGAAAGATAAAAACTATCAAAATTCAAGAACTTTAGATCAGCACCGGAGACTTTGAGATTCTAAGCAGGGACTTATAAAAATAACTAGAACTTCGTCAATTGCTTACTTAATTATACTTTCTTAACCCATAAGGAAAATAATGTAGGTCTGTATAGTTACCTTATTACTAGGCGTCATATCGCGTATACACAGTAAGGCCGGCAGGAAATCCTTGTCAACCTCGGCCAAGTCCTGCGGCCTTAGGGACTGTCCCGCCAACTGTCGCCATATACCCTCTGCGAGTGAGAGGGAGAGGGGAGATCCCGTGCGAATAGCTATGCCCATCAGTACACCTGGTGACGAGAATTAAGCAGATTGGTGGATATTGGTACTTAAGATTTCGAAAAAGCAAATCAAGTGATTTATCTTACATCATAAGGTTGCGCAAGAGTTTATTTATATGGTATTTATTAAAACTACATTTCATGGCTCGGGAGGAAAGTAATGTGGTTAGATAGGTGCAAAGTATGAATGTAGACGGCTCCAGAAGTATAGGTAAGCTCAAGAAAAGATGGATGGAATGCGTGAAAGAGGATATAAAATATATTATGACAAGGAAACGAGTGACTGAGGAATGACGTCTAACAGGTATATGTGTCAGACATGTTCCGCCAACTCCAAACAATTGGGATAAGCGCAGGTAGACGATGATGAGGTTGTCATTGTTGGAAGTTATCAAGGAATCTAAACGGAAAGCGTGAAAGAAGTTCTGAAAAGGAAAGGAGTGACTGAGGAGATGACAGGGATGAGTGGAGAAGGAAGACATGTTAGGAGGATGACATAAGGGCAGATTTCATTGTTGTACATTACCAAGGAATCTAAAACAGTTGAGATGCAGAGGTGTATTCGCGGTGGGGTTCAGTAGGAAGGCGTCTCTGGAAGCGCCGGCGTCCCCTCGTCCGTTGGGCGTGGCCATCAACAACGGCAGTGAACCGTTCTGTAGTTCCTCGCACATCTCCGCTATACTCTCGCTGTAGCCGCCGCCGCAGTCGTCCACGCTCTCACCTGAGGAACACAAACAAACTTGTAACCAGTAAACGGAAAAAAAACATGAAGCGTTTCTAGCTCTCAAAAATGACCCAACACAGATCTTCCCGTGGTCGCTAGGCAAATCTAGCCGCTAAGGTGTGTAGTTAGTTTCACGCAGCCGGCCTCTCAAACTACGCGCTAATCATGCGATAGTTGCTATACGTTGCTAGCCAATCAGAGATGTACATTGACACTAGAACCAATAATTATTTCGTAATAGTAATCGTTGTTCATAGAAAACAAAATATATCGTCGGACCGTTTATTTTAGAGATTTTGTTTGACATTATGCTTCTATAACGTATCGAATACGTTCTTTGTTTCTATACGAAATATCATCATTGTTCAATGTCAAACAGAATCTGTTAAAAATCCATTTATTAAATGGACAAGGTTTAAAATTCACTTGATTGTACATACCAACGAATTTGACCTTCCACACCCTATGTGGCAAAGCCAACGCGTCCTGCGTCAATGCAGGTAGACGAGCCACCATCTGTCCGAACACGGACCTCATGCCGGCCGGCCCGGCCAGCCCAGTCCCTCCGCGACGTGCCCGTCTCGCCGCCACCCGGGATAACTCGACCACCGGCCCGTGTTGACGCTCTCGGACCATCGTTGACATTATAGCCTGAGAATATAAATGGAGCTTAAATACTTAACACCTTAAAAGAAGATGAACGATGCATTACGAACAATAAATTTGAAATTATATTAGGCATATCTAAAACCGGCCATGTAAAAATGTTTTGTAGTTGTTTACATTTAATTCAGTACCTAAAGAAAAAAATACAAAAAATAATGCAAAAATAATCCAAGTGTTTGTACCTTTCTGAAGGCAGCTTCTTTTACGCTGTAGAATAGCAAGCTCCTCAAATTATCCAGCGGTGGACTGTCCAGGATCAGTAGAGGTAGATTCGGACACACAAGCTCGGAGAACTGGTGCAGTAAAACCTTTAATGCAAAATGTAATTTATTCCAAAATTGGAAAAAAAATTGACATGACATAGGTGAGAAAATTATAATAATCTATATCTATGATTAAGCAACCTATTTTTTTGGAAACAATTTCACTAACGCGGCTTACGTGTAGTGCGATTTAGTAGTAATCGTCACGTTATCATTCGTCAGTCGTCACGCTCATTAAACCGGGTTGTCCGCAGAAGCTAAAATACGGTCCGCTATTTCTAGATATATTTTTTAAATTTAGCGTCGGCGTCGTTAGTAAAACGAAAACTAACCCAAACCCAGGATGGGTTGCGTTGCAGTTGCGTAAAGAACTTCGTTCCTGACGGGGGTCCCCCCACCGCACATTTAAAAAAAGACTATTAACAACTTAAAAAAATAAATCTTCAAATATAACTTTGAACGTACATTCAAATAAGCTTTTAAAAAAAGTTGTGCCTTAATAGTTACATTATATTATTAGAGGCTAAAAGAGACTCAGGGAGTCGATGCATGCATTAACTAGCTCTATAAAACACAGTATTAAAATTTTGATGCTAAGGGGCTCTATCAACAACTCCAGAGCGCTACTCATCCTCACCCACTTGCAGAACAACTTAGACTTAGAATACTCTAAAGAAACCGCAATAGGTTACAACCAATAGGTAACATTGAGGTCTTTTCTTTACTTATTTATAAATACGTGAATTTTTGTAACATACCAATCTATTGCATATAAGTTGCTGTGTCAAATCCCTCAAGAGGTGACACTCTAGTGGCGGCGGCGGCGGCTGGCGGGGAGCGCGGGGAGCCTCCACACACAGGGCGACGGTGTGAGCGCTACCACATGCCACTTTAGTAACACGCTTGCCCTGGACACAACACACAAATAGACGTATAGAAAAATAAATTAAATTGAAGTGTCTGTTTGTAATTATAATAATAAATGTTATTAGGACAATTCACACAACGTCTAGTAGTAGACTAGATAGTAGTCTCAAACTAAGCAGAGCTTGTGATATGAGTACTAGATAAACTGATACAAATATTCTATACATTTTATACGAGGGTGGATTGAAAAGTAGTCGGCCTAACACTGATCCATTTAGTTCTAAAAATCAAATCTACCCACATTATTTAGTTCAGTTCAGACCTGTTAATTGTGTGAAGTTTAAAACGTGTGCGATAATTAGTTTTAATTTTATAAATCTATTAACAAAGCAATCTGACATCATTTCCGCAAATGGAGCAAATCGAGCAGAGTGCCGTCATTAAGTAGATAAGAAGGGGCTGTCATCAAAAGCCATCCATGATGATATGGTCAGTACATTAGGGGATTGCGCATTTTCATATTCATCCGTCAAAAAATGGATAGCAGAATTCAAGCGTGGTAGAGAGAGTGCAAAAGACGAACCCCGCTCTGGAAGGCCTTCGACGTCCACTACTGACGAAAATGTTAAAAAAATACTCGACTTAGTTATGGGAGACCGCAGATTGAAAATTAGAGAGATAGCCGAGATTATATGCATATCTTATGAACGTACTCAAAACATAATAGTCAACGTGTTGGGTTTCCACAAGGTGTCTGCGAGGTGGGTTCCGCAACTGGAAATGGACGAAACATGGGTTCATTACAGTACACCGGAAACAAAACAACAATCAAAACAGTGGAAAAGACCGGGTTCACCACCCCCCAAAAAGGCTAAGTCGATTTTGTCGGCAAGTAAGGTGATGGCTCAGTATTCTGGGACTCGAAGGGTCCGAAGGTCTCGAAGGGTATGGTTGATTATCTTGAAAGGGGTCAAACTATAAACTCTGATTATTACTGCACCTTACTATGTCGTTTACAAGAGGAAATAAAAGAAAAACGTCCAGGAATGATCAGAAGAAAAGTCCTGTTTCATCAAGATAACGCTCGTGTTCACACGTCTGTCTAATCAATGGCAGAAATTCACAACTGTGGCTTTGAACTGTTACCACCACCATTCACCTGATCTGGCACCGTCAGACTTTTTTCTGTTCCCTAACCTAACAAAGCACTTGGGAGGTCAAAAATTTTTGACAAATGACGAGGTCAAAGCAGCAGTAGACGCATATTTTGACTCTAAGGAAGAATTTTTTTTTTTCAACAGGCTAAATGCTTGGAAGGGAAGTGGCAAAAGTGCATTGAACTTGATGGTGATTACGTTGAAAAATAAAAATATATTTCATTTATTATGTATTTATTTTCTTGGTTAGGTTAGGTTACTTTTCAATCCACCCTCGTACATTAGAAACATCCAGACTTCGGTACAAACGTATATGTCATCACAAAAAGTGTGTTCCGACCGGGAATCGAACCCGACACTCCCGCGTCGAAAACGGATGCACTACCGACCACGCCACCGAAGCAGTCCAAATTGCATAAATGAAAGTATACTATCTTCTGTTTCTTCTTCTTCTCGTCTATATGAATAAAAAATAATCGCCGTTCATTTGTCTCGCTAAAATTCTGCAACGGGTGGACCAATTTGGCTAATTTTAGTCTTAAAATAGTCATAGAAGTTCAGGGTAGGTTTAAAGTATTAAAAGAGGGGTACGAAGTTCGCCGGGACAACTAGTTATAAAAAGAACACATACACATATCACGCCCATATCCCCGAAGGGGTAGGGAGAGGTACATTACACACCCACAATTTGCCAGTATTTTAGTCCCACGTAATAGGGGGCCAGCCTATTGCCGTCACCGGGCACATTTATAGTGGATTATATCCAAAATGGCCGAATGAATTTAATAAAAAGTAGAAGCTTTATTGTAATTTAAAAAATTAAAAATTTAAACCCGTTGCCTTGTGATGAAATGTTGATTAAAGGCAACAAAATCTTACGTGCCAGCCGCTATGGCAAAGCCAATTAAAGTCCTAGGTGTCTCGGACTGGATATTACATAAAGAAATTAATTTAATATTTTATCTGTCTGTCTGACTGTCTGTTTGTTCAGGCTCATCTCTGAAACGACTGTAGCAAATAACTGATGTTATAAGGCGTAACTTAGGCTACTAATTTTATCCCGTGAATGTGTCCCATGAGAATGAGAAAACTACCCTATAATAACATAATGTTACCTGCAACGCCCCCAGTAGCCTCGGCCTCTGCGCCGCGAGAGTCGATCCGTCTCCAAGTTGTCCCTCGTCGTTGTCTCCCCACGTGTAAACCTCGCCGTTGTCGGTACACGCCACACAGTGAAGACTACCTATTACAACATGAAACGCCTTTACATACATACATATTATACCGCCTGTTTACCCAAAGGGGTAAGAAGAGCCATAATATAATCTTACACTTCAGAAGTAACTTTGTTGTTTACACGTAGTAAGGAGCGTGCAGATGAGGTTGGTAGTGGGCGTCTAAGATCTAAGTAGGACCCTATACACTAGCTATTAACTGAGTTGTGAAAAAGTTCGTGGCGTTAGTAATTTAAAAATTAGAATAAACTGTATATTTAATACGACAACTTGTCTGTCTGTCCGTCCGTCGCGTTTTTCAATTTACATACAATTGCATGAAATATTAAAATGTTCCAAATATTGGATAGAATCAGGCGTTACCTGGCGAAAATCCATGACAAAGTAATGGTAAGTAAGACGTTCAAACTTTTCAAAATAATTGCATCATTCTGAGAACATGTTCTCTCTGAGACAGTCTTGAGAATGCCTCGTTCAGAGGTGAAACATTTGTCGACGTTTTAATGTCTTATATTTTTGCGCGAATGATGCAATTATTTTGAAAAGTTTGAACATCTTACTTACCATTACATTAAAATAATCTTTTTTTTTTATTTGAGGCGATACAAAGTTCATCGGGATAACTAGTATTCTATAAAATGTGTGTCTTCAGTGTCAGGTCTTTAATGTTTACCTGTGGCTATAGACACGATGGTCTTCCCCTGCATGCCCGTTACTCGCATTGGACGTCTTACGTGCTCATAACTGCCATGTCCGAGTCTGTGGTAGTCGCCTTTACCCCTAAACAATAACATAAGTATGTATTGAACATTTGCCTGAGAATTCTTTTTTTTATTTTTTTTTTATTTTTGGACATTCTCACACAACGTCATCTAGCCCAAATTAAGCTAATATTAAGCTTGTGCTATGGAATCTAGACGACTGATAAACATACTTATATATTTCTAAATATATACATATAATACATAGAAGACACCCAAACTCCGAAACAAATATTTGTGGATCACACAAATATTTGATTCGACCCGGAATCGAACCTGGGACCTCAGGGACGGCAGGCGCATACTCATACCACTGCACCACCAACCATTCTTAAGATAATTCTGGACTCAAATGTTCGAGGGTAAGATCAGCATTAGTAAGTAACTGCTTACACAAATATTCAAATTTCACTTTTTTAACGTATTAATATTTATGTTTATATGAAAAACTTAGTGATCGGTCCTTACTTCACTTTGATTTTACATGACAATCTATCTACATAAAAGACCCGTTTGTCTTAAGTTTAAAATGTGTACAAAACGCGAAAGTTTAAAAAAGAATCTACATAAAACTTATTATAAACCTTTCTTATAAATCTATTGGTGACCCCAAAAACCCCAAGAAAATCCGTTCAATAGATTTTGAGTTCTTCGCTAAGCCGTTTAATTTTAAAATCGTAATGATTAAGTAAAAAAAAATGATTACCAAGTGTAGACGCTTCCACATTGACATAGCGCCACAGAGAACTGAGATCCACATTCAACCTTGACGACTCGCAGTCCCTTTAGACAGTCTATTCTCATTGGTAACTTACACCCTTCTGAACCACCTCGCCCTACAACCAAACAACATTATGTACCTACGACCCATTGGTTGCCACCACATTTTTCAAAATTACACCTAGGTGCCATTAAATGTTTTTCTTGATTTAGGTTAAAGACCTTAGGAAAATTACGTTTTTTACATGTAAACTGCATATGCAGAAAATAGAAAAATTTGCAACCGCACCCTGTGCGTTGATAGCACTGATGAAGAAATTCTATTGGGCAGTGCCACCAAGGACCCAGGTGAGTTCGTGTTTGGAAAGTGTTATGCAATATAATTACATCTATATCAGTATTTGTTGGAAAATTTGGAGTAAATAAAAGATATTGGATAGAAACAGGCGTTACTTGGCGAAAATCCATGACAAAACAATGGTAAGTAAAATGTTTAAAGAAAAAACTTTTTAAAATTATATAATAGCATTAATTTTTCGCAGAATTAAAAAGACAACAAAACGTCGACAATTGTTTCGCCTCTAAACGAGGCATTATCAAGACTGTCTCAGAGAGAACAGCAGCTGTTCATTTGCACCAGCCGTATTGCTCGAAAAAAAAGTAGTAAAAAACTAGGTAGGTAGTTATTATTAATTAATTAATAGTTGTGGTATTTTTTAAAACAATTATTTATACAGAAGCCATATTTTTCGGGGCAGTCGGGACAGAAATGTGGAGTATCTTTTCTAACTTTTTTTGTTACCCAACACTGCCGACACCGACGTCGTAAGATTTTTTTTCTTGAGCCATCACTGCTACGAGTACGGGCACATTGTTGAAGGACATGTATTTTTGTTTTCGGAGCCAAATCCTGTTCACGCGCTCTAACAACCAAATTGTTAGAGACTGAAATGGAAGTATTTTATAAGTTCGCATATTTATACGCAGAATAAAACTGATACTTTTCGATCAAGTCAAAATCAACTTGAAAAATTATTACCTAATTTAAATGACCTTATACTTCCGTAATTTCACATAAAATTTTGATTATTCCAACGGAAAAACACAAAAGAATTTATAAAATTTATAAAACATAGTCAAATTATTTTTATGAATGTTACTTTCATCTAACATAACACTATCCACGAATTGATTTTACTACTATGCTTCTGAACGATCGGTTTGCGTGCATGCAATTATCTTTAGAACTACATTATGAAATAACAACGAAGATTGATAAAATGAATAATATAGCTTACCTTTTATACCAATACAAAAAATACACTACAAACACTCACTGAAATCTAATGTAAAACCAACATAAAATTTTGAAAATATCAGTTCTGGCGCTACTTCGTTTTTTCATAAAAATTACAGCTCAAACAGAAAACGGACAGTGTTGTTATATTTAAAATTCTTTTCCGGAACTAAATGTTGCCAGAGATTTTGACAAAATACTACCAATTCTTAACCATCGACAATAAAAATGCAAAGGTACGTCAACCCACCTGGGGTGTTGGTGGCACCACTTAGGAATCTAGTAAAACGCAAATGGTGCGTTGGTGGCAACCAATGGGAGTGTGTGTCTTCTTTAGTACTTAAGGCTCGTGCTCTTCCTAAAGAAGGCACAAGTTTTACTAATTGAAGGTTTACTAATTGCGAATTCTAGTAAGGGATCGTTCCCTTACTAGAATTCGTAATTAGTAAACCTTCATTTACTGACACAATTTTATTATTTTTCGGAATCTAAAATTCTATCACGACTATTGGTACTCTATGTAATAATAACAAAACATGTAAAGTCAACTTCATTACTACATAAAATTTAATTTCTTAACTTCCTTAATTTTCCCTGATCTATAAATAAATTTTGTGATAACAGAATGACAATTTTAATTACACGTTCACAGCACTAAGTGTTCCAAAATGAATAAATATTACTCTGTAGATAATCGTTGTGATCGCTTCACCTATCTCTGTCAGTAGGAGAGCTATTTCTAATCTCTTCAATAATACTCTCTTTAACTGTGTAAAACTTACGGAAAAAAGCATCGACTTTTATATGAGATTCTCTCGCCAGAAGACAAACAAAACTAATAAACTGCGATAACGTCAAGTCTTCTTTATTAGGACGAATTCTATCGTAGTGTGTATCGAAATACTCTTCTGTAATGAGTCGGTTGTCAATTATCTGACATTCTAGGAACCAACGTTTTATAACTCCATGTTTAGCTCCATGTTCGACATCGCATCGACTTGCACCATAAAATACCATATACATTTCTTCAAAATTATGTTCATCAAGCATATTAAATGCAATTCAGGGTATATTATTATAAGGTATACCTTTGATAACGTACCTAATACTTTACTGATAGTAAACAAATAATATCACAACTAAAATTTAAACCAAACACGCTTACATTATATTAGAATAAAAATTAAGAATTTTTAATTTTTATGAACATGCACGATTCTATTTCTGACAATAGGTTACTTTCACATATTTTGTTATTATCAATCTAGTTGGCGTAATTCAATAACTCTGCCTTAGGGTTCCCATTTGATAAGATTTTTATTATTTACGCGTAACTGAGTAACAAAAATTGAAACATCTTCACAAACTTTCACATGTATAATATTAGTAGAAGTATTAGACACATTACCCAATTTCCCGTAGTCGCCGTCACCCCAAGACCAAACATTATCATCATCCGTGATGCATAACGTTTGCGCGTCCCCCGAGCCGCACGCGATATCTATGACGCGATTTGACATCAGTGACTCCACCTGAAACATCCTTTTTTTACTTTCACATTCCATACGCGACATTATTTTTCAAATTGATTTAAAGAAGTCAAAGAACATAATATAATATGTCAATAAAATAATTTCAGAATCATGACAAATCGTAACCCAGTTCCTGAATAATTAACTCAGTTAAATCTGCATCTGGATTACTAACAGTCGCGCTAGTCATAGTAATAGGTAGATTTTGTTTTTGTACATATGGTGGGTAATAGGATTGATTTTTCAAACTCCACCCACTATATCTTGAAAATGTATTTGGTAGAACTGAACAGTTTTGCAAGAAAATCATTTGCACGTGAGATTTTGCAACATTGAATGAATGTAAAAGTTAGGCCCTTTTTGACCAAGAAAGCGAAGCGTCTACATTTAGAGGCTAGACATTTTTGCTTTCATCTGTCTGTCTGTATGTGTGTTTTAACTAGCAGCCAAAGAATCAATCAAAGAATCAAAGAATCAATTTCATTTATTCAGTTTAGGCACATAAAGAGCACATATGAATGTCAAAATGTTACAATTTTGTCAAGTAATATTATAAAAATACTAAATTAAGTAAGTACATAAATAACCATTAGAAAATGATTCTTTCGCTGGTTCGGTAATTTGGTTCTCCTGAGAAGAGACCAGCAAGAAACTCAGGTAGATTATCCATTTTCTTTTTTAATATTGTTTTGTTTACATTGTTACAATTAATGTCTATTGTATTATACGAGTGGCCAACAACAGAAGATTAGGGTGACCATGCATTTTTATCATTAAGATATTCGTCTACATTATAGTAGCCTTTCATCATCAAACATTTTTTAACTACTATTTTAAACTTATTAAGAGGCATGTCAACCAAATCCTGAGGAATTTTATTATAAATTTTTATACATTTGCCAACAAACGAATTACCAACTTTATGAAGTCTAATTTTTGTCATTGCCAGTTTATTTTTATTTCTTGTATTAAAATTATGGTTATCGGAATTTTTTTTGAAGAGATCTATGTTCTTCCGTACATATAAGATGTTGTCGTAAACATATTGAGAAGCAACTGTTAAAATATTAATTTCTTTAAATAATTCTTTCAGCGAGGCACGGGGTCCGAGTCTATAGATTGCTCGTATAGCTCGTTTCTGTAATATGAATATTGTCTCAATATCGGCAGCTGAGCCCCACAGCAGCAGACCATATGACATAACGCTATGAAAGTAGCTAAAATAAACTAATCGTGCCGTTTTTTCGTCAGTCAGAGACCTTATCTTTCTAACCGCATAGGCAGCTGAGCTAAGTCTTCCTGCCAAGGCTGTGCCACATTTTTTATCCGAATTCCACGAAACTTGGCACAAGTGTTCCTTGAATTTTTTTTTTATCTTGACTTTTTACTGGGGGAAATAGGGGAAAAGCGGAATAATGTTTTTAATATTGACGAGGTTTACTGTTCAACTATATTATGGGCGGCCACTAGTAGTGTGAACCTTTACTAGGTATGCAATGCATGCTGCTGTTGCAAGAAAACTGAGTGAAGTGTTAAATTTTCGAACGACAAAGATTTATTTTTTTATGTTCAAACTTTTTGTTTTGTTTTAAACCACCCTCACGCTACACGTTATCACTGTGGTAAGTTTGAAGGAGATCGGTTCAGGCGTTTAGGAGGAGTATGCGGACAAACGAAATACATGAGTCGCTTAAGATTGAGCTTAGCTCACTTCGCTCAATAATATTCAACTTACCAGTTTAGGCACAAGTTGATCTTCAGAGTCCCCATGTCCGAGTCGTCCGTAGCGTCCCTTACCCCACGTGTATATCCGACCACGTGCGGTCAAACAAGCTGAATGAGCGCCTCCACATGCGATCGCAACTACATCCAACCCTGACAGAGCAGTTACTAATTTTGGACGGTCGTAGCTCCTGTTGGATTTTTTTAAAATTTAAATACGTAGTCTTTTAGTACCTAGTAGTCGCCTGCAATTCCTATTTGAATAACGGCTACTAAAAACAAATCCAATTTTATTTAAACCGTTTTCAAGTGAAACTTGTTCAAACATTGGTCGATTACAATTTTATTAATGTATAATAAGATGCTTAAATACTTATATTAGATAGTATAAAATATGATAATTTACGTACACTCTGTTACCATGTCCCAGTTTGCCGTCTTCACCCTCTCCCCAGCTGTAAACATCACCATCAACTGATAGTGCTAAACAGTGCTTGCCTCCTGAATTACAAGCGACCTGATAACAAAAGTAAAGGCATCTTTTCATCATTTGCAACTTGAACAATTGAAATCTTGAATATAATGGTTACTATAAATTTATTTAATAGTCCGAGACGACCAGGACTTTAATTGGCTGTGCCATAGCGGCTAAAACGTAAGATGTTTGCCTTTAGTCATCATTTTATCGCAATTCAACGGGGTTTCAAAATTATAACATAACTGCTACTCTTTATTATTAAACTCATTCGGCCGTTTTGTACATAAACCATTATATAAAACCCATAAAAACTTTCTATAGTGCCCGGTGACGGCAATAGGCTTGCTCCCTATTACGTAGGACCAAGAAATTACTGCCAAAGAGTGGGTAGGCAGAGGTGCATTACACGACCTCTGTCTACCCCTTCGGGATATAGTCGTGATATATGTATTTATGTATAAATTTAGAAAGAAAAAAGTAAGAATATTTTATTCGTCCATCAACAATTTAGAAATATGTACAGGAAATAAAGGACATTCATTGTGAAGAAGTAAAAAAGAAACACAAATTCAAATTAATGTATTTACCTTTGTAATAAAGACATGTTGAATTGACGCTAGTAGAGTTGGTTGCGACACTGAGTCAATACCACCGATGCCTAAACGACCACCGGCACCATAACCTATGCAATTAAACCAACAATTTTTTTATAGGGACGTTAATTATCAAAGGAATACTAAAATAAATGCTATGTAATAGATAGAGGACAAGCGCAGTTCCGACCAAAGATCAAAATAAGTTCGAAGATTTCAACAAGAACTATTTCCAATGACGAATACCATCAAATGAATAAATTTAACTGAGTTTTGATGTTGGGGTTCAATCAACCTACTGATATACGGACGAGGCTCTGGCAAGTATACTCAAAGTGCCCAGAGACGGCAATACGCTTGCCACTGTTACGTAGGATCGAAAATCACTGTTGAAATATGGGTGGTAATTCGGGAATAAAAACTGCGATTATAAGTGTGTGAGCTTTGATGTAGAAAACCTATAATCTATTTCTTTAGGTAATTAACTAAGGGTTAAACAATAAAAATGCCACGAATGACACCTGAAAACCCGTTTCAGAAAAAGGTTAGTAAAAAGCTATCAAGCAGTTTTTCTTTTAAATATTTTAAGTTAATTTATACGTTACAATTCCAAAAGCATGTCAACTGCCATTTTTACAAGCTTTTATTTACTTTCATCTGTCCCGATGTCGGTGTGTAATCAAATTTGCAAGTTAAATTTAACACACTTCCTGGTTACCCATTGAACTGAAACCTTGCCCGCGTATGTAAGTCGCATGACAATGTAATATGACGATGATAAAAGCTTAATTTAAAAAATATTTTTTTTGAGTGTATTAGTAGTTTACCTGTAGCATAAACCTTGCCCTCAGGGGTGACAGCGAACAGTGTCTGTTCACCACCCACTAGTTGCAGCGGGTTGAGTGCGGCCAACGTGAGGCAGGCAGTGGGAGCCCTCACCTTAGCGCCTTCCACCCCGCCCAGTTGGCCGCGGTGGTTATGGCCCCAGCCGTATACCGCACATCCGCGCGATCCTCCACCCCACCACCCGCACCAATCCTCTGGCCGCCTGGTATTACAATCAAAATCAGATTCACTTTGTGAATAATATTAAAAATGAAAAAGGGACGGTCGATCGATTCCGAGGACAGCTCACAATATACCTGCTTCGGTGGTGTGGTCGCTAGAGCATCGGCTTTAGACTCCAGTCTCGGGTTCAATTCCCGGATCAAATATTTGTGTGAACCACAAATGTTTGTTTCGGAGATCGGGTGTTTTCTATGTAAATTATGTATGTATTTAGAATTATAATAAGTATGTTTATCAGTTGTCTAGATCCCGAAGCACAAGCTTATAGCTTAGTTTGGGCTAGATGACGTTGTGTGAGAATGTCCAAAAATATTTATAAAATTTATTTATTTATTTATAAAATGTACAGCCAAAACATTTTGTCTAGTTGGAAGTTCACAATATAATCAGCCTTTTTATTTAATAGATATACTGATATTAAAGAAAATGTATCCACGTATTAAGGTTAACTATTGTACTTACTTATTAACCCAATGTAACAACTGCTCATCATGCTGCCTCGTGAACTTGGTGTTGCTTTCCCATGGGTAATGAGCATCAGTAATAGCTTCGTCACCGTTGCAGACGCCTAGATCCGTCAGACGTTTCCTGACGTCGGTCAAGAACGGCATAGGTATAACTGTCCGTCGTATTAGCGCGTCAGCTGTTCGCATACAGAGGCAGTAACGTTTGAACCACGCCCAACGTGCCAGTTCGGGGCCATTGCATACTCGAGCGTCCATTCTTAGACCACATGATAGCCAAGCAAGTTCCTGTAGAAACAGTTTTACAGATATTTATTTACATCAGTATTTGGGTAAAAATGTTTAAGTGTAGGTACTGTATATTTAGTTAAGTTAGGAAGTTAGGAAGTTAGTTAGGAATCTAAGTGGTTTTGAATTAATATGTGTTGTCTGTAGGTGTTTCCGTCACGCCGCCCACAGGATGACAATACTATACTCCGTTTTTTAGGTCGTTAATTAACGGTTGAATAGAATAAAACAGTTTATTCGCCAAACAATAAAAGTGGCAGTTGACGTGATTTCCTTTTTACACTGTCCACCAATGATATCGCAGAAAATGTCGCTACTTAAAACATTTTTTGTCATTTCCCGAGATATCATTGGTGCAAACATGTGGACCGACAATATGTCGACAAGCCGTGCTCGCACTGCAGGTGTCATTAGTAACAATGTCAAAAGCACGTCAACCGCCATTTTTATTGCTTCCCTTTAGTTAAATACCTAAAGGACTTCGGTTTTTGTCGAGCGCATGGAGGGGAGCTTTTTAAGTTACCTCTGGCGTTTGACAAAAATCGAGGTCACTTGCAATACCGAACAACGTTTCCTATCCTGTCCCACACCGAGAACTATCAAACATTACCCTGACATTGGCAAAATCATCGATGAACGATGGATCCACGCACTTAAAATTATCTAAAGAAACAGGGCATAGGTCCGTTACACCCTCTAATGAACAATTCAAACCCTCAACTATACAGACCTTGAAGTAATGAGTATGCGTGAGATGCGTAGGTGTCCTGAGCGCAGATTCCTCGTGTTCGTACTGCGCTAGCAACAACAGAGGTAACTGTTGTAGCGCCGGCGGTGTACCCGTACTGGGCTCGTTAGACCCCACGCCCCCGCACCCGCTGCCGCCGCACACTACCCCGCGTAGGCGACGGACACACCATACTCGGGCGCGCCATGCTGTATGGAATGATTACAAAGTATAAATAAATATTTTATGGGACATTTTCTTTTACAAAGAGGCATTCTAGCCCACAGTAAGCTAGTATAAGCTTGTGTTAATGGCGGGTATATGGGGGTCTTGGGGTATCTGGTAACTGTTAAACCTACTATACCTCTAAAAAGTTACATATAGGCTACTGGAGGTGGTAGGTTCAGTGGTGTGTCAGGGTACCACACCCTGACACACCACTGAACCCACCACCTGCAGTAGCACCACACAGGTTGTCACTATAACTACCGTGACTACAATGAGATGCAAAGCTACTAACCTAATTATTTTGAACCAAATGTGTCAAAAATAAATATTTTGGACATTTTCATACAACGTCATCTAGCCCAAATTAAGCTAATATAAGCTTGTGCTATGGGATCTAGACGACTGATAAACATACTTATATATATCTAAATAAATACATATTATACATAGAAACCACCCAAACTCGGAAACAAACATTTGTGGATCACACAAATATTTTATTCGACCCGGGGGTCGAACCCGAGACTCCGGAGTCGAAAGCCGACGCACTACCGACCACGCCACCGAAGCAGTTTTGGTAATGCTACCGTAAATGTGAGAATGGGGATCTAGACGACTGATAAACATACTTATATATATCTAAATAAATACATATTATACATAGAAACCACCCAAACTCGGAAACAAACATTTGTGGATCACACAAATATTTTATTCGACCCGGGGGTCGAACCCGAGACTCCGGAGTCGAAAGCCGACGCACTACCGACCACGCCACCGAAGCAGTTTTGGTAATGCTACCGTAAATGTGAGAATGATAAAGTACGATATTATTATACAACCTCAAATAAAAATCAAACAAACTTACAAAGACTAGGCATCTGAGCGCATATGGCTAACGCTTGAGCCAGTCTCGGCGCTAGCTGATGGTCGGTGGATATAGCCGCCAGTAGCGGGCCGTCGAGTAAACGCCACGCTAGTTCCACAGAAGGACACGACAAAACGTAGCGGTCAGAACCGGTCTCCTGCAAATGTTTATGTAGCAAGTGAAAAACCGGTCAAATGCGAGTCGGAATCACGCACAAAGGGTTCCGTACCAAAAAGAAAAATCACGTTTGTTGTATGGGAGCCCCCTTAAATATTTATTATATTCCGTTTTTTAGTATTTGTTGTTATATGTATATGCAACAGAAATACATCATTTGTGAAAAGAACAATGGGCATCCTGTCCTATCAGCGGCCATTAATGAAACTAGTGTCAATTGAAAGATGAGGTTGAAGAACAAATGTTCAAGGAGATTTATTAAATATCATTTGGAAAAAAAGATAGGAAGGAAAGGGTAAAATACATACCTTTTAATTCACTAACTTTTATTTTTATGACAAAACACAACAAAAAACGTCAATACACAATCAATGAAAATATATAATCCTCATATACATCAATCAATAAAAATATTACGTTTAAATGTAAGATTATTTTTAAGTAATTACTTAAAAATCATTCAAAACAGGAGTTCGTTATCGGGACCTTTTGTTGTTTACAATTAACTCTAGGGACTATTGTTAATTGTTAAAACTAGTTTCTACCTGTCTGGCCTCATGCGACCAATCAGCGTCGAGTACGAATAACTCACGGGCATTGTTCTCCGGTGTCCCTCCACGACGCACACACGTCCCCAAAGTGACGGGGGCGACAGCCGCGCTTTCGCGACTGATGCCCAACTTAAAGGGACCCAACGCTTCCTGCAGGAGACTGTACCTGGAGATCGTGCGGAGTGTGCCGTGTACGGGGCTCCCGTATGGGCGGCGAGACTGACGGTCAACAACGCTGCTGTTTTACACAGATCATTGAGGACCTTGGCCGTCAGAACGATAAGAGGGTACCGCACGATCTCCCTAGAGGCTGCATGTCTCCTAGCCGCGACCCCTCCATGGGACCTGGAAGCGAGAGCCATTGTTTCAATGGCACAAGGAGGCGCTGGAGCGGGACCACAGGCCTACGTCTCGAGAAATCGAGGCCCAGCGGTCCCAACTCCGCCAGGATCTCATGGAGACATGGAAGGTGCGACTTGAGCTACCTAAGTGGGGAACCACCACCATCGCGGCGGTGAGACCGATCATGGAGGACTGGCTGCAGAGGCAGCACGGTGGCCTCACGTATCGAACGACACAGATCATCACCGGGCACGGAAACTTCGGTGCTTTTCTGTTTCGCATGCATCGTGAGGTCACACCCGCGTGTCCACACTGCGACGACCCGGCATTCCACACGTTGGTGGAATGCTCAGCATGGGCGAGTCAGCGCCGGGACCTCATTGTGGTCCTGGGCGTAGATACCCTCTCGCTGCAGACCATGATACGAGCCATGGTCTCTAACGAGAGCCAGTGGAACGCGGCCGTTTCCTTCTGCGAGCAGGTCATGCTCGTGAAGGAGGCGGCCGGTAGGGTGAGGGAGCGTACCCTCCCCGCTGAGTTCCGAAGTGTGTGGCGAGGGCGCCGCAGACGTGACTATGCCCAGGACCATCGATCTCCATGATCGGGGCCTAAGGACGATGGATTAGCAACCCACCGTCCATACAGAAGCAGGCTAGAAGGGTTGCGTGCTGTGGGGCTTTTGCCCTACAGCACGCAATACCATAGAGAGTGGCCCTCAACTTGACGACCTACTGATTTGCCTCTTCACGCTCCGCTTAAAGAACCCAGGATTATTTGTGAGAGGAAACACGTGCACAGGCAGGGCTTTCCAGGCCACCATCGTTTGGCAGAGAAACGAACGTTTAAAACGTTCGGTTCTCGCGAACATGCTATCCACTGTGTGGG